>SRSE01001345.1:0-180000 GCA_005024645.1 Planiliza haematocheilus | reverse complement strand
GTTTAGACGCTCGAGCACGTGCACACACACACACACATTTAAAGAAGTGGCGTCTGCGTAGGAGCCCGTCATCTCGCCTGCATCAATATTCATAAATGTTAATAGCTTGAATACTTGAGGGCAGCAGCTCTGTCGCAGCTTCATATGCATCTGAATATTCCTCGCTGGGAATAAAAAGGAGGAAGGAGAGGAATCTGCTCCTCCTCCTCTTCCTCCTCCTCCTCCTCCTCCTCTCTTCTATACGTCCTCTACTTTTATCGTGCCTCTCCTCTCTTTCATCTCCCGTTCTTTAATCCTCTGTCGTCCCTTCCCCTCTCTGTTCTTCTTCTTCTTATCTCTCGCCTTCCATGTGTTCATTTTATCTCCTCGTCGTCTCTGCTGTCGTCCCCGTTTTGTTTCTCTTCATCCCTCATCCTCTTCGTCTCCGTCTCCTCTTCTTCTACCAGCTCTTTACTTTTACTTCAGGAGTCTTTCACTCTCTCCTCCCCCTCCATTTCCTTCTCATCCTCTCCCTCCACATCGTCTCATCCTGATCAGGAAGTTGAAGCCACGTCATCTCGGTTTATCTCGCCTTCCTTCCACATCTGGCTCATCCTTGCGTCACCTAACTGTCCTCTTTCATTCTTCTTTTCCTTCACACCTTATCCTCTCCTAATGTCCCCTCTTCTCCTTCTTATTTATTCTTCTTCTTCCCTAACTTTATTCCTTTCCAATCAGCCCCGTAGTTGGAGAACACATTTTTTTTCTTCCCCGTCATTCACACGAACATGTTCATCAGCATTCCCGTTTCGGGGGGGATGAGGGAGGGGGGGCGCTGTAGCAATGATGTTGTGCATGAATAGTGAATGAGCTGTGAATGCTCAGCGGATGCCCGAGTGAAAACATGAATACATTATTAGATAATGGCTCGTTCGGCGGAGGAACGGCGAAGCCTTTTTGTTAACGCGCTGCAAAATTACCACACGCTCATTAACGTTTGTTTTTTTTTCTGCCCTCCTGATGGCGCCGTGCAGCAGTTTGAGGAGGAGGAGGAGGGGGATGCTGATTCTGTTGTTTCATGAATGGTTTCGTGCGTTTTGGATTCCTCTGAAAACTCTGCGTCGTTCCTTTGGATTCCCAGTGGCAGAGCAGATGTTGTGTTCATGGATGGAAACGGATGAGCCTGAAATCTGTTTCACTCTGACGAGGCTCTATCCAGAACGTTACTATTAATTTAATGTCAGTTAATTGAATTGTTCCTTTAATAATCCCTGATGAGGGAATTCTGTCTCTGCATTTAACCCGCCCGTTGGTTCAGACAGCTGGGAGCAGGGGACGGCCTCCTGTGCTGCACCTGGGGAGTAGTTTGGGGGGGGGTTTGATGCATGGACGCGGTGGGATGCAAACCTGCGACCCCATGGCCTCAAAGCCGATTCTCTAACCACAGCTCCACGGCTTATCAGAGCTGTTTACGAGCTCTCAGTCATCCAGGTCCAAACAACAAGGGCAACTGGACTTGTAGACTCTACAAGTCCAGTTGCCCTTGTTGTTTGGGGGCGTCAAACTGATCCATGGCTGCAGGTTTTCATTCCAACCATGCAGCATCCATGCAGTGGGTGTGGCTAGCAATCAAGCAGGAGGACGCCTGAAATGACTGCGTGAAGGCAGTTCAGTTGATTGATTGAGCCAAGTCAGGTGTGCTGCTGCATGGTTGGAATGAAAACCTGCAGCCATGGATCAGTTTGACTCCTGTGTTGTAAAGTTTTTCAAAGACATCTCATCCACGTAGCTTCAGTTCAGTTTTAAAATACTGGTTGAAAAAAGTTAAAGACCAGATAATTACCTCTAGTTTTTAAGAGACGGGTTTTCTGACATAGCTGGCTTCCTGTAGTCCTCTTTCCAACATCTGTCTTCTCTGGATCAAATGTGGATGTAGTTGTCCTCAAAGGAGTGTCCTTCGTCTGAATGGATGTCTTGACTCCTGTCCAGAGTGTCCATTTGTTTTGCAAAAAGACTAATAGGCAGTTTAGGCTTTTGTGTCAATTTCATGACGTAGCTGAAGATCCTAGCACCGTAGCCTGACGTGCACCTCCCCAGATATGAACCTATGCACCACAAGAGCTGTGACTGGTCCACTTGGTAGTAGCGTGTTTCCTCTTTAGTATTTCCATCCGGCTCTCCATCTCAGCAGTTTTTACATTAACAGTTTTGGGTCAGTAAAGATAGAACGCATGGAGGAAAGGTTAGAGAGTTTCAGAGATGCAAACATTTAATGCAGAGCTTCATAATTTCTTTCAGTTAAGAAAATGCTGCAACTTTTTCCTCTTTGCTTTCTCCACAACACTTTTCCTCCAGCGTTCCCTGATAACAAGTAAATGTCTAAATGTGCAAAAATTCGTTGATAACACCTCCTGAAACCCTCGTCTTTCACTGGCCTTTCTGCTTTTCACCTCTCCTGGGTGAAGTGGAGGTCTACTTCAGATGTGTCAGAACGCTGTGACATTACTCTCAGGTGCAAAAGAAAAGGCACACTTACGCAGTTACAAAAGTGTCCACGGCCGACTTCCGTGAGAGGACAGTGACGATGCTTTTTACAAGCAGCACAAGTCGTTTGCTGAACATCTGGTCGTACCCAGACTCACTTGTTGTCAGGTGTGCTTATGTGACAACACTATTTATAATGTAGTGTGAGACCGCAGTGGAAGACTGTGACAACTCTACCGCTGTCTTTGTTGTGCAGGAGGTGGCAGAAAGCTTGGGACAGGATGTGTAAAAAGTTATTCTGTTTTTAAAAGGGTTGCAACATTACGTTTTGATCAGATGTTTCTTTAACAGACCAACGAACAAACCAAACGAAAGAAAAACCAAAGAGCTATGACAGCTAATTTAAAGTGAAGCCAAAAGCAACTAGAGCTCCCCCTGGTGGCTGGCTGCAGTACAGGCCATAAGCTCCGCCCCCTCTATGTAAAAAAAAAAAAAAAAGTAGTCAAAAACGGCCAATTATACTATAGACCTCAGAGGGTTAATGTTATAGAAACAGGATGTGACATCAGGATGATTGACAGTTGTCATTGACAACCGCTCCCTGAACTGCTGTTTGTGTTAACTTGTCTCAGGGTGCAGGCGTGATGTCCGTCTACCTCTTCATGAAGCGTTACGCTGAGGAGGAGCTCTATCGGCCCCACCCGGCCCTCTACCGCCCCCGCATGTCCGACTGCAGCGACTACAGCGGCCAGTTCCTCCACCCGGACTCCTGGCCGCCGCCGCAGCGTGGCCGCAGCGCCTCCGACGTCTCCTCCGACATCTCCATCCAGCTCAACCAGACTCCGCCTCAGCAGCAGCCTCCCAAGGGGGGCAGCAGCTCCCAGGCGACGCCATCCTCCTCCGGGCCGTCCTCCGCCGCCAGCTACCAGCTCCAGCCGGCCTCGTCCTCCTCCACCTCCTCCTCATACCCGCACCCCCTTCACCCGGGCGCCACCTCCACCCTAACCAGGGCCTCCCACGCCCACGGGCACCCTCAGTCCCATCACCACCACCCTCACCCCCACCCGAGCGGGCCCCCACCCCAGTCCATGCCTATGGCGGCTCCACCCTCTGCCGTGCCTCCTCCACGCTACCACACGCACATGCGGATGAGCGCCTCGCCGTGCTAGGCTACAGAAGAGGGGAGAACGCAACTGGGGGCGTGGGGTTAGATCGGCTCTGTTACAGCTCTTTAGACACACAACACGACAAAACACACAAACACGAAAAACCCTCAATGGCGTGGGAGGAGGGCTGCGGCAGAGTAGCTGAGGGGAGGAGGTTTAAGGAGATCAAAAAAAAATAAAAGAAAGAAAGAGAGAGGATAGGGGAGAGGAGGAAAGAAAAGGGGGGGAGGAGGAGATGACTCACCGCCGCTGCCGAGCCCGAGATGAAGACAGACACTTAAAACTTTTAACACCCTGGGAGGGAACATGGGAGTGGAGGAGAGAGGGATGCGACATGATTAGTAGCAACGAGACGTTTGAGGGCTTCCTGACGGGTACGTTCATCATCAGGTAACGGCAACACGAATCCGTTGGCTTTGTCTCGACCAAAGGCATGAGATACCTTCCTTTCTCTCACCTGGATCTCTTACACCTTTTTGTAACTTCATGAACATGGTTGGGAAGGTTGATTACGTTAAAAAATAAATGCAGAAACTTCAAAAGTTGATTTTTGGAGCGCCCATGAAACACTGTGCAGTCCTGTCGGTTTATTTTATGACCGTCTCGTTAATAAAAACGTCCATTTGGACTCTTTGACAGCCTGTAACCCTTCATAAGGACCTTATCATGGCCAATAAAATGTCATTAGTTCAGTTTTGCAAAGCTGGACGCCATGCTAAAATATTTTGCACTTCAGATTTTAAGAATCAACGAAGTCTTGAGTTTGACACTTTGGCAGGCGCCATCTTGGTTTTTTGAAATTGATCATGATCAGATGTTTTTGGATAAAACTCGTAACGTACTCCTCGAGAAGTGAGAAGCTTGTCTGTGAAGGTTCTCAGTCATCCAAAAAAGGCTCAAGGTTCACCGGTTCCAGTAGGAGATCCTAGTTAAAGCTCAGACTTCCCACCAGTCCCCTAGAACCGAGGAAGCTACTCATTTGTGAAACGTCTTCTCAAAAAAAAACCTTTTTTGGGCGTTAGAAACTTGTTCTTGCTCCAATTGACGAACTCCAGGGAAGTCCTCATAGGCCCCTCCCACTGCAGCATACGTCACACGCGCTAAACATTGCGGGAGATGCAACGCCGTGTGCATCGGATCACGGCGTTCATTCGGCATGCATCCACACACAGTATGCCGATCTCTACCCAGGAGAGATTAGCGCTCACCCTATGAATGTTAGCATCTGGGAGCTAACAGGTTGCCTGCTAGCATTTTCCCACATTAACCACGCCCACTTCCAATTTCTGTCCGATTGATGTTTCAAGAACAAGCCACAAGAACTTCTCCTGGAGTATGCAACATCCTTTAGAATTGGTCCATTACTTCTCAACCTTGTTCATGAAGAACTACACATGAAAAGAATAAATGAAAGAATGTTTGTCTCCTTGATAACCAGTGTTCCTTTCAACTCTTGCCAATGTACCATGACCTACAAATACCACACACCAAGAGTTAAACTGTGTATGCATAGAGATTTATACTCCAACTGTATAGGTATTCTTCTCCCTGCCCCTCTTCTACATTTACCTACTGAAACAAACGTTTCTGAACCTAATCCTGTACCTTTTAGGTGTTTTAGCTCTTGGATTTTCTAAGTTGTTTGTATTTTAAGATGGAAGCTTTGTGAATGAATGAATGTTCGACGTTTAGTGGAATGAAAACGAGAGACTTTTTAAAAAAAAGAGTCGAGCACAGATGAAGAGACTCCGCGGGAGCTTTTACAAGGGGTTTTACCGTGACCCCCACCAAACAGGGACCGTCAGCGCCAATGGTACAATCAAAGAGGACGCCTTGGAAATAAGAGTTAAATGTCTTCAGTTGTCTTTAGAGAAACTAGATCATTTAAAGCCAGGTTCAGACTGTATTCTGTTTGAATCCATATGAGTCAGAAACAAAGAGCAATGGAAAGTTTTGAATTTATCTCATAAATTATCCCAGACAGTTTAGCCGCCCCTGAAACTTTCCTGAGCTCCAGCAGATTTATCTTTTGTGTTGAACAAGAGCGAAATTAGACGACGGAGCTCATGATACTCATTTACCTTGTGGCTTGTTCCAGCTGTGGTCCATCACACAGGTTTAACTGAACCCTGCCTGAGGCCGCGGATGGAACAAAGCAACCACACTAGATGCTGGGGATCAAATGTCCTCGGGCGTTGTACGGGGCGTCTGATTTGAAATGGAATATCATTCTTCCTGGTTTTAAATGAGCACTAGGAGGTTTATATTAGGAATAAATTGAATTTAAAGATATGGCACTTTGATGAGCGTGAGCTTAGACGGGGAGCAAACTGAAAACCAGCTTGTTTTAGTCGACTACTGATGTAGCTAGCCATTGTAACCCGGAGACAAGGACTCATCCAGCCCCGTAGCTTAAAATGACCTGTGTTTAGGTATAAGAAATGAAGCTTTGAGACATTTGCTCACACTACGAGCGACAAAATTTACAAAGTGGCCCAGCTACGTTGGTTGCCAGTTTCGTGAAGCGGCCATGAAAGTTGAACTAGCCATTGCTTCCCCTATATACGCAGTCAACGGCTGTTCCATAACCTTTGGTCTCTGGTAACTCTTGTTGTAGTTTATGTTGCATTAACGCGTGAAACAAACACCCAAGGCAGATAAAAGTTAGAGAGAGATGAGCTAGGGTTTTAGGCGGAGATGTAGATTTGGCAGGGAAAGAGGAGGACGCAAATGCAAGATAAGAAAAAGCATATCAAGTGTAATATAAATGTCAATGGCTACAACTCAGCTTACTTCATCACTGTTTAAAAGAGGTCTACGCTTTAAATCTGGGCTTAAACAGAAAACAAGAAAATGTCCAAAGCAGTGCAGGAACAGAAATGGTTCAATGCAGGTTCATGCAGTTTTTAATATTTCAGTTTGAATCCAGAAAGTTTCTTTCTATTAACGTTTACATCCGGAATCAACACATCACCCTTACAACAGACGGACAAATTCTTCTCCATTGTCGTCTTCTTCACCTACGAAAACCTTTACTTTGATACGAATCAAATAACGACTGCTTAAATGAGCCCTGTAGTTTAAAATGAGCCGCGTTTCATATGAAATCAAATTGCGAGACATTCAATCGCACTACAAAGCGGCCCAGCTACGTTGGAAGCCAGTGACTTGAAACGACAAGCCGACGTCCAACATTTGTCGCTACGCGTCATGAAAGTTGAACTAGCTTTTGTTGCTGCTCTCACGCGTCAACCAATCACATGCCTTTGAGTTTTAGCCTTTGTTGGTAGCTAAAGGTAGCCTCAACAAACGTGCACGAACCGCGGCTCAACATCGTGAAGAAAACCGTTGTCCAAGGTTTTGGTCCAGTGAAGCTGTAGCAGCGACTTTATCTCCTCCTTTACAACCTGACTTGATGTTGTCTGTAGCCGTCTTTACTCCGGATCCTTTACATAAAACAAACCGATCTTTTCAGTTTGCTCTCCCGTCGCACACTGACTAGAACAGACTTGCTTGTTTTTGTAGCATATTAACGATCGTGCCCGACGTTAGGGCGTCGTTTGTAGCGATTTTTAGACCTAAGAGGGAAAATGTCATGCTTACAACCTGTGGTATTGTTAAAGAAAAATAAAAAAAAACACATCGTAGCTAATTAATTGCAGTGTAAACAGCATATTTTATGAATATTTGCTATGTGAAAATGAAATATGAATCATTTTAGCAGCCGACTATAAGAGCTTTTGCTGATGTTTTATTTGAATTGCCAAAGCTGAGCATCCATGCTGTGTAGTGAGCACACACACACACACACACACACAGATATATTTATGTAGCTGACCTCTGACGATTTTATTTTTATTTTTTTCCTTGATATTAAAAGAATCAGAACCAGCGCAGCGAATTAAGCGATCCGGTGCAGCGAGTGGATTTATTTTTTCAAAATGTTTACCTCCTTTTGTTTTTCCGGTGCAGACATTTCACTTCAGACTGTGATATGGGTGTAAATATTCACACTGTATGTTTCTGTACGCAGACGTGTTTACGTGATACGAAAAAAACAAAAAACAAAATTAAAGCTAGCGCAAATTTTACACGCTCATTTCTGTACGAGGTTATATGAGACTATGGACCGTATAAATATGGACAATGCGTCGCCTCTTCTTTTCTTGCATTGGCCAAACTGTTGACGCTATTTTCCCAGGGATAGGGGCGCCGCCATTTCTGATCAGTACGGTCTGAGGGCGGAGCCACAAGGAGCCGTGATATTGATGCCCCGCCCATATTTCCTCCAGACTCACTCGCGTTTTAGTTTAATACTTTGTTTTGCTCTACCTCTACCAGTTATGAGGAAATGTTGGATTATACACTGGACTTATTTTTAAAAATAGTTTGTGATTGGCATGGCAACTGGTAGCCGCCATTACGTCACGTCCTGTTTCTATAGCGTCAAATAACTAAAACGAAACTTATCCAAAAAAAAGACACTTGAACATTCGTCATCATTATATTAACTACCTAAAATGACAGAATCCATGCTTGAAAACAAATTATTTAGACGTGTATTTCGGTGTTTTAATTTGGCCCAAGCCCCGCCCACTAACCCAAAGGAGGTGGAGCTTATAACATATACTGCAACCAGCCACCAGGGGGAGCTCTAGTTGCTTTGGCTTCACTTTAAAGGAGCAGTTTGTCCATCTTTATACAGTCTGTGTATCAGACCGAGACATAAATCGACCCTCAGACAGTTTTCACCGTTTCTGAACATGTACCGGGATTTTTATCTGCCACCAGTGTTTTGTTAAGTTTGAAAAAACAATAAAGATTGCCTGGTTCCAGCCTCCGCTTTTGCTCATTTGTTAATCTTACGTTATCAGTTATTATCAGTGTTTAAAAAGAAAAAATTAAATAAAATCTGGTTTAATTATAACATCTCCTTGTATCTCTACATCTGAAACTGTCTCAGTTTCATATCAGCTGCAGGTTTTACAAAATAAAGGCTGCGTCATTATCGAACAATTCATGTCTTTTTTTCTATTTATAAGAACTGAAATTTTATCTTTTTATCTGCAGTAACTACACAACTTACCCACGTAGAGACACACATCAGGCCGACAGTTCAGCTCTTAAATCTTCAAACCACCCTTTCAACTTGTTCTGTGGCAGCGTTATCAGATTGTTCCCTCGCTGTGTTTCCTTTACGTTATATAATCAGCTGTTTGAATTACCTCCTGGCAGCACGGAGCCAGTTCTGATTGCACTGGGGATTTAAATCCAAAAACAGGATATAAAACGAGTCAGAAAGCGATCAGTCCAGAAACATATTTGCATGCATTGTTTTCTTTGTGTGTTTTATGTAACGATCAACGTCCTGAAAATGAACTGAATTATGGTGCATTATTACAACATGACTCAGCCTTCTGAATAACACATCTGCTC
This sequence comes from Planiliza haematocheilus, assembly GCA_005024645.1. Lineage (NCBI taxonomy): Eukaryota > Metazoa > Chordata > Actinopteri > Mugiliformes > Mugilidae > Planiliza > Planiliza haematocheilus. Next base: position 170,935 of record SRSE01001345.1, on the reverse strand, counting down.
CTCACTGGATCGTTCTGATGGTGAACGATGGCCGGGGGGAGTTTATGTGACACTGAGCTGCTTTTTAAAATTTATTAGTTTGGGAGACAAGCTGCAAGTGATGATGTTCCTCTCCACCTCTGCTGGTCCTTCCAGTGTCAGTGCAAATTATTTATTATTTTGGCTTTTGCTTAATGACCTTAATGAGCTACACCTGAGAAGATGTGAATAAAAGACGAGCACTTTCTGCTGCTCACCATGTCTCACCTTTTTCTTTTTAATGAACTAAACCTTATTTCTCTCTTTTATTAACTTTCTCGTGTCTCTACTTTACTTTGTGGCCCTCGAGTCGAGTCGTGACCGATGCAAACTGTTTGCAGAATTAAGACAAACTAGTCTCAGCTATGATCCCTGGACAGACATTTGTTTTCTGTGACCTTGTGTCCTCCAGAGGGTGGAGGTGAGAGGTGGTGTCCACCCTGGACAGGTCTCCAGTCTATCATAGGGTTAACACAGAGAGTCAGAATCACCAATGAACCTAACCAGCATGTCTTTGGACGGTGGGAGGAAGCTGGAGAACCTGGAGAGAACCCACACAGACACAGGGAGAACATGCAGACTACACACAGGAAGATTAGAACCTTCTGGCTTAGTCTTTTTCTTTTTAATTTACTACTTTTGGAGACAAACTTTACATGAAGTGATGCAAACGATGTTACCCCCACCCCTCTGCACCTCTACTGGCCTTTCAGTGGCAGTGCAGGTGTTCTTTGGCTTTATTGGCATTTATCTTATTTCTCTTATTAACTCTGTTGCATGTTTGCATCCCTCGAGTCGGGTGCAGTTCAGACCATTTCATTTAGAAAGTTAAAGTTTGTCTCAGACCTGCAGAGTGTTGCAAATATTGTGTGTGTGTGTGTATGCTATTGTATTTTATTTATTTCATCACATTAATTTTTTATATTTTTATATCATTTCTTTTAACCATCAGACACTGTTCTTCCTTTTATGAGCAATTTTCACTTGTTTTCTTTTTTTCCAATTGAGCTACTGTGACCAAGCGGTTTCTCTTGTGAATCATTAGTTTACATTTTTTACGTTTTATAAATGTAGTAAATTATCGTTTTTATTTGACATAAAATGCATTAAAATGTTTTTTCAGTGCATTTCACGTAAACCTGGTGCAGGTGCAACTTAATTAGACCTCCATTCAGCTCGACCCTGGGCGGAACTTTGCTGCAGATTATAGAGGTCAGGACGTAGGGAAAAGGTGCAGCAGGAGGATTTATATTAAGAGAATACACTGCTGTTAAATATGATCTAGTCCAGTCTTTATTTGGGACACGTCCCGGTCCTCTTCATGATTTCAGATAGCTGCCCTGACACTAATTATAAAGTTTCTCTGAGGCCTGATGTTGCCTGGGAGCGGAGGGAGGAGGAGGAGGACGTAATGCTGTTGGCTCTGCACCACTGAGCTCACAGCTGCAGTTCACAGTCGAGCTGCAGGAGCAGACTGTTCTGATCAGAGGAGGATCCAGGTGTTTTAAGGAGACCTGCCTACGCTGAGGCGCTGGTGGAGAAAAGGCAAATGAAGGAGAGACGCCGTCGTCTGATCTTCGTCACATGCCTCCAGTTCTACCTGAGTAACTCTCGTTTACCTGAGTCCAGGGTTCATCAGAGCTGTGACATGTGTCTCCTCGGTCTCCTGTCATCTGCTCAGTGACTGTCAGAGGAAGCTGGAGTCGTCTGGCTTCTACTGTCGCCTGCACTTCATTTCTAAATGTTTGTCTTTCTGGGCCGGACATTGATTTCCTCTCTGTCTGTCTTTATTACTTGCCTCCCCCCTGTGAATACCCCCACCACACACACACACACACACACACACACACACACACACACACACACACACACACACACACACACACACACACACACACAGCTCTCATGCCCTGGCAGCCTCCTGACCATCCATCTTGCTTTGGCTCCCTCTCTGTTCCTTATTAAACCTGTGAAGTCCATCTTTCTCCACCCGTCCGTTCTCCTTTCAGGGCTCGTTCTTCTCTCCTCCCTTTCTTCTCCCCTTGTCCTCTTTACTTATCTCTTCTTCTTCTTTGATGCAAGCAAACAGGACAAACCTAATTAACCTGATCTGAGCCGTTTAACGTCTGATCACGAGTCTGTTTCAACACGACGTCAGTTTTAGCTGCCGTGGCTCGAGTGTTTCGTGGAGTTTCTTGGTTCTCTGGGACTAATGTGGGTTGGGTTTCAAACTAATTATCTCGCTCTCATTGATTTTATATCATTTGTTATCAGCTGCTTCGTTAAATAAATAAGAGGAGGTTGATTGTTCAAAGCAAACAGGAGATACGTGAACGATCTGGTGAAATATCCTCAAACTGCAACTCTGCACGTTTGTGACCAAAACGTTGGTGCTGTTTCTTTTATTTATCTATTTTTTGGAAAAGTTGTCATCTCAGCATCTTCTCCATCAACAACCTCCTGCAGACGCAAGTTTAAATCAGTAGATTCTGGTTCTCGAGTTTCATCCATCTGGGCTTAAACTTCATCAAGACTTAGAAGAGTTCATTACGGTAACAGCAACCTAAGATCTTCTGCCAGACTCCATAATCATCTCACTGTGAGGGCTGAGTATCTGAGGAGCTTCTCTAAGACCACACCAGTCACCAAGAGGGCACAACAAAGACCAGACCCGACGAGAAACTGCTTTAAATGTGATGCCGCTGGCGCCGTTCTACCTGCTGGTCAGACCATTGAGAGTGTCCTCACGTACGGCTTCACCCTCAGGTACATGCAGCACAGCGGGGACTAAAAGAAACGGCAGAAAAGATCACAACACCACAGCAGGGCTGAGAGAAATCAATGAGGTCCCTTCTCAGACAGGCCACCAGCTTTAGGAACCGTTGCCAGTAGATGTTTGACGATTTGACGTCTGTCCACCTGTACAAAGAATCTGATTCCACATTTATATCTGATGCACATTTTGAAATGAACTGTTCAGAGTGTGTGTGTGAGGTTTTATGTGAAGATATTTAAAAGATCTGTCAGCCTGCAGCCTCCACTGATCACGTGTTCACAGGCACAGGTGAGGCAGATGAAAATGTGACGTGGAATGATTAAAGCCACAAAAATCGTGAAAATTAAATATCTATCTTTCTGCAGAAGTTCTTCTTACAGATCTAAGACTATAACTCTTAATCAATGTCGTTACCTTAAAGACGTTCAATAAACCGGAACTTTCTGGTTTTCACGTCTTTAATTAGATGACATCAATTGGAGCGGAGTGCGCATGCTCAGAGCCGCGGAGGAGCGCAGCACATGTACACCCTGTACTCTGGATCGAGTCACCGCGCTCTGCTTTGGGTTTCAGCGGCTTTAAAACGGACCGAGGAGAAACCACAGCGAGGACACTCATCCAGGTAGGACACGTCTGCGACAGGGGACAGTCCAGGGGTGTCAAAGCGAGGACGTTAGGGGAGGGGGACAGGAGACAGGAGACAGGGCTTAAACTTATTTCACACAGATCGTGTCTTTGTCTTTATGTTTAATGTGGACAGCATCATCGTCTGTCCTCTGTTAGAAGACAATCACATCATAGATTTATGTTCCTGTGTCTGAGTGTTGGATGTTATTGAAGAAAGAAAACGATCTAATTCGCTTTGCTGTAGTTTGTGCATAATATAGACACATAAAATAAATCTTTATGTTTCTGTAAAGCTGAAGAAGATGGCTCTTAAAAAGCGCCATATATTCATAAATACCACATATTATTCCTGCATGAATGTCAGCCTCAAATAGAACATGTACAACCATAGACTTCCATTAAATCCTTTTTATAATTTTGTCAATAAATCATCAAAACGTCTTCATATCTTCAGATGTGTCGGGAAATATCTGGCCTTGGAAAGTGATGTCAAATAATCTTGCATAATTTGTCTTTAGACTGATGTTCTTCAGAGTTTATCAGTATTAATAGGACGTCTGTTTAACAGCAGCATCAATAATGTGCAGTATAACTGTACGTACCAGGAAATGGAGATGAGGAACATTCATACAGGCCGTGACAAGTTTTTGAAAGAAAGCTCAAACAGGTGCAATATGAACCAATCAGTCCAAGCTGCATCTGCCTCTTATGTCTACACACGGCCTATGCATAGATATACACGCAGCAAAGCCAGGCCCATCCGTTCCACCTGTGATCTCTGCAGGTTTATTTGACACCATCATAATTTAGCCCAGAGCTGCTCCAGTTTGTCCAGGTTCCTGCGTCTGCTCTGCGTCCACAGCTGGATTCAAACCGTGGCTGATTCGCCCTTGAACTTTTCCTCCTCCTCCTCCTCCTCCTCCGTGTTTGTGCCGCCGCCAGCGAGCCCTTCAAACATGTGTTTGTTCCATGTTGAGCTGCAGGAGCCCCCTCAGTCTGAACGAGCAGGTTTATTTTCAGGCTTCTGAGCACAAAATGACAACGTCTGAGTTCCTGTTTGTGTTTTGTTTGTTGTCACTGATTGCAGACCTCCCATGGGGTCCTGCGGGGCTCTCAGAGGCAATCATGATGAATGCTGAAAGGTTTTCAGCTGCACTTCCTCCAGTGACCACCAGATGGGCCATCCCTAAACTCAGATTGCATTAGAGCAGTGACAAAACTCTATTATTTCCAGTCTGTGGTCCTCCATCACATATTTCCTTCCTCTGTATTTGATTTGATGAAATGAGAGTTATTTTTTTCCATAATCCTGCAGAGATCACACCAGCTCTGCCACAAAATAAAGTCTGCATGCACATGCATCTAGATGAGGACGTTAACTGGACTGGAGGAGCCGTGCTCTACTGTATCAGCAGATAAATGCTCATAGACAGATCCTGAAATACTGACTAACAATAAGAGGATGTGGCAGTTATGCACAAATCTTGCATCTCGTCATCTCATATTTTACACTTTTATCCGATTATGCCAAAAATATCAATATTCATGTTTTGAGTGCATGCATCAGCGACGAGCAGAAACCCAAGCTGCTGATTAGATACTAGAGAAGGTGATGAGTCACATCTGAGACATGATACGAGAGAGATTCTCCCAACCAACAAAGAAACGTTTAAATGGGAGGCTTTGAGTTGGACTCTGAAGGTTTCCTGAGCCGAGCTTCTTCTAATTCCCTAGAGGGGGTGGAGGTGTTGGAGAGTTTCAGCCAGCGTCGGCGTCTTGCTGTTTTTTTTTTTTCTTTTGCTCACTCGCTGCCATAAAAAGCTTCGTTATTTGGATTCTGTGGACTTGGAGCGGCTCCTGCTCGTGACGCCACAACAGCAGATTCCAGAAGTTTCCCTTTAGACCAGAGAGGAGACGCATGGACCGCCCAGTTTGGGATTTAGGCTATTGGACAGAGTAAATATGATCTGTTTACAGTAGCTGCAGCCTCAGACGGTGTCTTCAGACGTTACACTGCTCTTGGTATTGATTGGATTTTATCACAGGTTGTATTTCAACCAATACAGACAATTGGATAGGGCCGCTTAACTGAACAACGAATCAGAGCAAAGAAGTGACAGAAGGCTGGTCAGGAACCCTTCAGGTCAAGTGTCTCCCACAAGATTTCGTGAGACCGTATAAAGTATCAGGAAAGACAACACATTTATAAACGGTTAACTTTCAGTCTAACTCTGCTAGCTAGCGCTTAGTGCTGGGCGATAAAACGATAACGATAAATATCGCGATAGACACGAGGTCGATATCAATAGAAAATACGTTCGATAGAAAGTTTGATCATTTCAGTTGAACTCTGTTAGAGAAAAACAGGAAGAAAACCCCTAGACACAACTGCAAAGCATTCTGGGGGATGTAGGCAGAGGAAGGGCTTTAGCCTCTCGACCTATCTTATCGTCATTTTTATCGTTACCGTGATAAATAGCAAAAATTATCGGGATACATTTTTTAGTCCATATCGCCCATCTCTACTCTCTTTAAATAATTGTAAACGTCCGTGGTTTTTATTAGTGAACAACCAAATAGCTTCTCGTGCTACGTGAGTTCCAGATGTTTTCAGTGGCGTCTTTTGCGTTAAGGTTCATTCAGAACCGAACAGTGAGTGTGATGGAGGTTTGGTGGGGGGCAGATCTCCAAATCTGAGAGCAATAAGAAAAACACAACGCATGCATAACTTTGTTTGAGACGTGCAAATATGTTTCAGATTCATTATGAGACCATGGCGGCGTAAACTACCCCCCAGGCAGGCTGCCATACAGTTAGCATTGTATGAGAAACCCTGGTTCCTTTGGGGAATGGGTTTTATGTCTTTCTGTGATCATCCTCCAAGTAATCCACGTTAGCACGTCGTTATCCACGTCTTCAAAAACTCTTAAATTGTCATCCTGGTCAGCCTCTGCTAAGATCAAAGTTTGGTTTAGTTTTTGACACAGAAACAGCTCAGATAAGATTTAAGACTTAATCAGACTTAATTCTGCCGGGTGGTGAAATTTCTTGTCTTTATCTCGTCATAGCCAGACTAAACTCTTTAAATCATTCTGGGATGTTTCAACAGATACAGAGAGAAAAGACATCTGCACACAACTGGATAGTCGTCCAACCAATCAGAGCCATTTAGTTGTGAACACATTCAACTCCACTGCACTGAGATGCACTTACGCCCCAAACTGATGTGATTGGTCCACCAGATCTTTGCTGAAGCGTAAATAGTTCCCAGCAGAGACACTTCACGCCAACTTTCCACCTTAAAAAAGCTGTGTTTTGGGAATTTCATGACAAAACTAAACTACAGGAGGTTTATGAGTATCAGAGACTTGGATAAACTCAATGATCCACATGGGAAATTGCTTGGTCACGCTACTGGTGGATCCCTTTCAGGCGCCCAGGTAATATTGTGTCCTGATCTCACTCTGCTCTGAGGTTCGGCCCACATTATCTGCTAACGTGATGATTTGCAGAGTCCCACTTAAATCTCCTGAATCACTTGAGGCTCTTTGGGACCATCCCAAATAATTAAAATGATTCAAATCTTGAAGATTGCATCAGTATTTTCACAATAACCAAAGAGGGAACAAGTCTGCAAGGACACTGCATTCCAACACTGGAGGTGAATGTTTGCTAGCACGCTGCTGACAGCTAAACTCTCACCTCCAGCAGTCTCCCCACGGTTTACTCATCCACAGGTGCTGCATTTAAACCTCCCAGCCTCGTGCACAGTAAATATCTAAATAATATCCTGTAGTGTGAGTTGTGCTGTTATTAAATCTTGCAGCGTGTGCAGGATTTCTTGCATGAGATGGAGCCTGATTGTTGTCAACGCCACACACCTCATCAGCAACTTGTCCCGATGAAGGTTTGATGTGCGACAGTCGCGTTGCTATGGTTACTAACCTTTACCGTAACTTACACTAGCGCCAAGAAACAGATTAAAACTGACAGCAGAGACGAGAGAACTTAGAATTGCCGTACACTGTGAAGCAAGAAAAGTTACCAAGCTGCTGAATTGCGTTGCCGTGCCTTGACTGTTACCATTTCCAGAGGCTTGTTGTGGTCTCTCGTTACTCATGCAGGACTGAATGCCCTCTGAGCATGAAGCAGGCGTAAGATTTAAAGCTCATTTAAGGTACAGTTGCAGGACTAGCGAGAGATTTATACTCTATATAAAAACGCCACCCAAACACAAGCTACTTCTACTTCTGCTTCACATTCAGAAATGGAAACTTTCGAGTTGTACAAACGTTTGTATCTCTGAACTAGGGCTGGGTGATAAAACGATAACGATATATGTCGCGATATATCAGTCGATATCAATAGAAAATACGTTCGATAGAATGTTTGATAATTTCACTTGAACTCCGTTAGAGAAAAATAGGAAGAAAACCCAGATACACAACTGCAAGGCATTCTGGGGGATGTAGGCAGAGGAAGGGCTTTAGCCTCTCGACCAATCACGGCCCAGCTAAGACAACAACAACAACAAAGAACGGCGTGGAGTGAAAGGAGAATATGAGAGCGACAGCATGAGAGGAAATTGTAGATAAAAATTAAAGATCACGTTACCAGTTTGTTAATATTCAGGTTATTTTCAGTCAGACATGAGTCAGACCAATGTTGTCTCTAACTTGGTGGTGAGTGAGCAGATTAACTGGCTGTTGTCTCTCTTGATTAGTCGTGTAAGAGTCGGTTAAGTTTGGTTTCTCTGCGTATTGTGCGTAATTGCCTGAGTGTCTTAGTTTGCTCGTGGTCAAGTCAGGGTTTTGTTTCTCTGCCGAGTGAAATGCAGTGCCATACGACAAAACAACAAAGCGAAATAAAGAAATAACTGATGAGAAGTCTGGGTAGAACAGGATCTTCATTGATCCAAAACAGATCAGAAAATTGCGGACCAATCACAGCTCTTGTTGTCTGCGTCGCCGTGAGGCATAGTTTCATTTCTAGGGAGGTGCACGTCAGGCTACGGCGTTAGGGTTTGCTCAGTCGTTGTAGCTAGACCTGTTAGTCCAGGATGTAGATCTACACCTTGATGGTGCAACAGGTGTTAACTCTACTTGATGTCCAACTTATTTTTACGACTGGTTGTACGTCAGACTGATGCATCCACCACCTCTGCTTTAGATAACACTATAAACACACAGCTGATCAAATGTCTGGATAGAAGACACTTAAAAACGTCTAGCCCTAACCTTAACCCAGATCATTTACTAAATCTGGCAACAAAAACCTTAAGAAGACATTTGAGACAGGCCGTTAAACGTAGACGACTGAGGCGTCTGAACAAAGGGCTGCTGTTTGTGGTCAGAGTGGCTCCTGGATGTGCTGTTGAACGACTCGGGATCCCCTGCTGCTGTTACTGCTGAAGCCTTTCATGTGGGATTTTTATGTTTTTTTATTTTTGCCCTGCAACAGCTCACGAAAGATAAAAACGAAAAACCAACAAAACCCGACCTAGTGTCAGGCGCCGGTTGGGGGATTTTCTCTTCTGCTTGTCAGAACGTAGGCTGTGAGTTCAAGCAGGCAAAGCGGCTGCCAAAAAAAAAAAAAAAAAAATACCCACGAGCAAGGCATCGAATCCCCTGCCTGATGCGTCGGCTCGGCTCGGAGAAGCCTGCACGCGGCGCTACGCGCTCGCGACGGAGGGAGAAAAGTTGGACGCTGAGACGCTGAGACCGCGGCGCTAATGATTCACAAGTCTGTCATCTCTCCTGCGAATGTTCATTCCTGGCCGTGTGTGTGTGTGTGCGTGTGTGTGTGCGCGCGTGTGTGTGTGCGCGCGTGTGTGTGCGTGCAGCAAGCATCCGTCACGTACGACATCCTCTGCACACCGGTGGAATTCAAACACTTTTTAATTTATATAGTTAATTTTATTTTTTTTAATCCTCTCAGCTGTTACATCCATCCCTCTACACACGCACACACACACACACACACACACACACACACCAGCTCCACCATAGACTTTGCGATTCGCTGTTGCCATGGCGATGGAACGGAGCACGCTCTCTCGCATCGCCTGTTCTTTTCTGTTGCTTTATCTCGCTCTCTCTTCTCTCTCCGTGGAGGCAAACCGGCTCCTCTTGTTTGACGTTGGGGGGGGGGGCTTGTTTTTGCCGTCGGCTTTTTTTTGGTGGCTTCCTGTTGGTTTGTTTGTTTGTTTGTTTGTTTTCCAGCAGTGTCATCATCCATCCTCAGGTAGAGGCACGGGAGCGTCCCCCCGTCACGTTTGTTAATACACCACTAACACCATCTCATCTTCTCATCTTCACGCTTTCCCTTTCTCTCCTTGCTTCTCTCTCTCTTTCATGTGCTCCTCACCCGCCTCCCTCCCTCCCTCCCTCCCTTCACCTCTCTCTTGCCTCTCCTAGTAGCTAAGATGCCTGCCGTGACAATTCAATAAGACGAGTGAGGACGCCGAGCGAAAGTGTCCACCTTCCCCACCCGCTTGCGGAAAAGGCGCGAAGGAGTGCTCAAGGTAAACGCAGAACAGCAGGAGGAGGAGGAGGAAGAGGAGGAGGAGGAAAGAAAAGAAGAAGAAGAAGAAGAGGAGGAGGAGGAAGTGGTGAGAGGAGAGGAGCGAGGGAAGGGGCAGAGAAAGCGGAGGATAAACGGTGGATGGAGGCGGCTCGGACCGGGGCTACGGAGCGCTCTTCACCGACGAAGGAGGAGGAGAAGAAGAAGAACAGCAGCAGCAGGAGGAGCAGCAGCAGCAGGGGGGAGAGGAGATGGAGGCAAAAGGGAGAAACATGCCCTCAGGTAACGCACACACACACACACACACACACACACAAACACACACACACAAACACACACACACAAACACACACACACAGACGTGCATGTGAGCTTCTACACACAAACAACCAGAGACACATGTGGATTCCTGCACAACGATGTTATCTACATGAATGACACATGTACATGGAGATGAATGCAGCCGTGCAGGAAGCGCACACACACACACACACCACACACACACACGCACACGCACACACACACACGCACACACACACACACACACAGATGTGCACAGACGTCTGGATTCATCAGGCTTCCATTAATCGACGCTGGCGTTTGTGTAACTAAACTAAATGTTTGTTCACGTTTAGATCAGAGGTCTGATCCAGAGTGAATTCATGCTTTAAAAATGAATGAATGAATGAATGAGTGAATGAGTCTTCATTTCCACCGTACCGTCTCTGCGTTCACTGTGCATCAGAAGCAACTGTTTTCTTTCTGTCTTGCATAAATCAGCCTTGACTTCTTTGGGCCAATCAGGGTCCAGTGCAGCGAGGATGCGTACGGCCGTGTCGCCTCTTCTTCTGGATGCAATAGTTTTTATTTTTCTGCAGCCAGAGACACGTTTGTGTCCTTATTTTCAAACTGTTTGAGCATAAAGCTGCAACCCCCCCCCCCCGACGTGGGTTTGATATAATTTCATATCATACCATTTAAGGACATCCTAAATTACGTAACAAACGCGTACTGTATTGGTCAGGTCGGTGGTGAAGACGCCGCGTTACGTTATGATCAGACTGAGACGAGCGATTGAACCGAATCAGAAGCTTCTCAGTGTTTGTTCTTCAAACGTGACTCTGTCATCGTTGTTGACTCGGACTCGTCTGGATGTAGGAGGCCTGTTGCTGCCATATGTGCTGCTCTGGTCACGTGGTACGTCGTGAACTTTAGCATGAGGCACGAGCTCAGTAAAACTAAGAGACGCTTCATTTTGAGATCTGTAGCCAGTCAGAGACTAATAAACGCTAAGCAGAGTCATTCAGTAGTTAACTTAGACCAAACTGAAGCGGTCCAGGCGTTGATGCTAGGTGTTAGCATCCCTCAGACAAATGTTAGCTTCATTATTTTATGCAATTTTATTTTGCAAGAAGAAAAACATGCAAATTAAATTGCACAGAAACATCGTTCAGTATAATTTGGAACAAGTTAATGACATAAATTTATCAATGCTGTGTTTCCAACTTGGTATATTTTACATTTTATTTCTTTGTGTCATATATTTTAACTTCTCCTTTGTTTTAAACAAACTTAAATGAGCAGTGAATCGTCTTAAATGAATTAGTTTATTTCCTTAAACCAAACTAAAGCTGTCATGCTAGGTGTTAGCATCTCTCAAACAAGTTTTGTTTTTATTATTTTATTATTTTCCCACTAGTTGCTGCTGAAAAGATTCAGAAAGGAACACAGGTTGAAGAAAAGAAAACTCAAAAAATACGTAGGAAAAATAAAACTGCAAACAAATGACAGTGATTTAAAGTTTAGCGACATTCACCGTCAGATTAATTTGTCTTGACACGTGTCCAATGTTGATCTTGGGTTTCTGCCTTGGTACATTTTCCATTTTTGTTTTATTTTGAACCTTGTTTCTTCTTCAGACATTTCCCATTCCACTTTGTTATTCTAAATGAACAGAATAATTATAAATTCATTCAGTTTTATATTTTCCTTAAACCAAACTTTGCAAAAAAAGATCAAATTAGAAAACAGACAAGAAAACTTCAAAACGATGTTATGGTAAAACTGGTTTGAAATAAAGTTTGGTTCAAGTCATTTAAAATATTTGAGACAAGTTTATTGACATAAATTAAAAGACAAAGAAACTTTTTGAAAATCAGATTGTAAAAAATTACCTTTTTGATTTTTAGTATTTGGGATTTGTGACGAGGACACTAATCAATGATTCAAGCTAATTCAGATGTGCTGACATGTGTCCAGTTTTTTTTTTTTTTTCTGTTTTAATTTTAATCTTTTACACTTTTAATCTTGATATATTTTCTGCCCTTTTCTTTGCTGTTGTAAACTGCAGTATCCTCACTGCAGGACAAATTAAGTTTTTTTTTTTCTAACTTCTTCTACAAAATTACAAAAATTACATTTTACAATTAATATTTTTAATTTTATTTATTTTTCAGCGATTTCCAGTTCTGCTTTGTTACATAAATGATCAGTAAATAATTTAAAATCAATCATATTCTTTAAATCAAACTAAAACAGTCCACTCTGGAGCTTTAAATATTTCAATCTTAGACTTTTTTCCAGTAATAACTGAACACATTTAGACAGGAGCTCAGACTTTACAAGAAAATGAATCCACAACAGTTTGTTTAATTCCCAACGAGACGGTGCTTTAAAAGAGTCGGAACAAGTTGATGAAAATAGATTAAAAGACAAAGAAACGCTTAACATTTTCTGTAAAAATGAAAATAACAATGACTCCCCCCCCCCCACGCCGTGTCTCTCCCCTCCTCCTCGTCCTCGTCGTCCTCGTCGTCCTCGTCGTCCTCGTCGTCCTCTTCTCCGGGCCTCACCTTTGTCACGTATCGTTGCAGCGGGCGGGTCACTTCGTCAGGGTCAAAGTGGCAGTGGTCTCTGGTATTTTTGGGATCCGCGTTGCCATGGAAACACCCCGCAGGACAGCTGAATTAGCCTTTCAGTCTAAAAAGCCCACACTGGGATTCACGTCCTCCCTCCCTCTCTCTCTCTCTCCGTCGATCGATTGTTTTACATTAACCTCTCCACTTGTGACGGCGTGAATGGGAGTCAGAGCTTTGTGGTGGGATGGGGGGGGGGTAATGCTTAAATGGAGTCCTACAGTCGCTGAGCCGTCCCCACGCCCCCTCATCCCTCCCTTCCACTTCCATTTCTGTTTCCTGAAGCACAGCAGACGCGTTGCATCTCAATTGTCCTCTTGTCGTCCCCCTTGCTGCTCACCTCTCAGCTCAGATTTATGTCTCTCCTCATCCTCCCCTCCACTCGTCTCCCCTCATCTCATCAGCCCCCCCTCCTCCATCTCATACCCTCCTGTTTTTATTAATATGTACAAAAGTCTCTGTCTTCTGTTCGTCGCTCATCGGCAAGACATTTAACCGATCTCATCAGCTCTGAATTTTTCCTGTTTTGGTTTTTAGCTGCTGATCTGTCCATGCAATACTCCGAATCATATTTTTATTTCTTTTTCCATCCCCGTGTGTTGAGGTTTTTGCACCAATATTTGTAGTTTGATGTATTTTTTTTGCAGCGTGCGTTTTGTCCTCAGTTCGGCTGCCAGCGTTTCTTCACCACTTCAGGCCGTGTGTGCTGTTATCTTTATTTATTTATTAAAACTTTTTCAGTTTGCTCTCACACGGGATGCAATGGAAACCCATCAGCAGCTGCAGCTCCCCACCAGTCACCCGCCATCCCCACCGGGGACAGTATTTCTATTAATGCATAAATATTTGACAGTCCAATGCATAAATGGTGAAGTCGGCGCGACGCAGAAATGGGTTTCTCATTTTTTAATGTGGAGTTTAACCTTTTGAGCACCGACTAATTGAAATGACATAAAGTGGAAATGATTGGAAGTTCAGACAGTGATGCCTCAATACTCAGCCTGCTGTAGAGTAGAGATGAGTGATATGGACTAAAAATGTATCCCGATAATTTGTGGTATTTATCACGGTAACAATATAAATGATGATAAATAAATAAACACCAGTTCATTCTAATCTTTTTGACTCTAATGCATCAAGTTTTCTCTGAGTTGTTGTTTTGTTCCCGGACTCTTTGGATGAAGTCGACGCTGCTTCTGCATCTTTGCTCATTTTCTGTCTTTCTTCATCTTCTGGTTTGTGCTTGTGTTTGAGGTGGTGGAACAAATTAGTGCTGTTACTGTCCTTTTTATTCACTATTTGTTTGCAAACCTTGCATGTTGTAATTTGCTGCTCCGCGTCAGACTTTTTAACCCCTTCATGCCTAGTGTCGCTAATTCACGACGCACTGTTTCCGTTCAGACTGCAGCTGAAATAACACATGTAATACTCCAATGTCGGTTTGTGCACATTCAAAAAAATCCTAGGAACCTTTAGCAAGCACTAGTTTCTGGTAGGACCGGCCGGAGTGGTAACAAAAATACAAATATTTCATTTCTTTATATAATTGAAGAATCAATTGAGGCGTTAAGGGGTTAAAACCAAACCAGATAATGGAGGTGGAGCCTCGTTTAGGAACGAGCTCCTCTCTGCCGGCGTATCTGCTCCACCTTCCACCATTGTCAGTTTGTCAATATTCCACACGTGTTGGGCTGAGAGTGTGTCGCGCACATATATACGTCATCAATGGTAATTCATGGTTTTTATCACGGGATGACATATTCTTACCGTGGAGAATGTTTTTGACGATATATCGTAAACGATGAAATATCACACATCCCTGCTGTAAACACTGGCCTCATCTAATCTGGACTTTTTTCTGCAGTATTAAAAGTAAACCCTGTCATGATCATTAAAAGCTGTAGCTCACTGATAATTTAAAATTACATTTGCATCACCTGAAGCCTCTCAGTGGACGAAACAAAGGATGGTGTAGGAGGATAAAGCTTCAGCAGAGTACATAACGTCCTTCAAGAAACTTTTTTTCCCGTAACGTTCCCGCAGGCTCGGCCGTTAAATGAGTAATTAACATTAAGTATTGTAGGAATGATGGGAGCCTGATGCGCACAGCTGACGTTGTGGTTTGTGATTCTTTCGGGGGGAAGCTTGAGATCCAGCTCTCGGTCTGGGAGCGTTATAAAATCCTGTTGACGACCTCCCTGCTGATGGTGTTGTCCGTGTTCTCGTCAGACATCAGCTTCCTTCCCCGCCCGGCGATGGTGTGGTGGGAGCGAGGCATCCAGGTGCTGCTGACCACCATGGGAGCGTTCGCGGCTTTCGCCCTGATGACCGTGGCCATCGGTACGGACTACTGGCTGTACGCCCGCGCGTTCATCTGCAACAGCACGGCCAACTCGTCCCAGGAGGACTCCAACAACAAGGACAAGAAAGACCCCGGGGCCCTCACCCACTCTGGGCTCTGGAGGATCTGCTGCCTGGAAGGTACATCTGCTGTGCATGCCCGTTTAAAGCCGGGGAAACCTTTCTGACGGTGTTTTCTCATGTGTTCGTCACTGCAGGGTCTTGGTGAGGTCAGTGTGCTCATCAGTGTAATCAGAACAGACATAAATAGGTGTTCTCCCACTCACATGCGCACACACACATGCTGCCGGTGTTCAATATCCCTTTGCTTCAGTTTCTTCTCTAGGAAATGGTTTAAAATTTGTTTTATTTAATCAGATATGTTGAAATTGATGCAGTATAATCCTGTGGCTCAGGCTTTTGCAGCTACATGAGTTCAGCTCTTTAATAATGAAGGGAACAATCCCAGGAAAATGGTTCTCAACCATCTGAAGTTGCAATAAGTGCTGTTTTAGATATATCAGTGTCATTTGTGCTTCAATACGTCGCACTGAGTTAAGCTACGTTGTGAAAGTAGAGCGACCATAGTGGTACCGATCCTTGGTTACTAATGTAACCTCAGTTTAAACTGCAGAACCTCAGTAATGTCATGTGTCTGAAACCAGCAACAGATCTGAAACGTCAGGTGATAATTCAGCGTTGTGCATCACGATATCAACGCTGCTTTGTGTTCTCATCGTGATAATGAGCTCGTTTAAAAGCTAACGTGACGCCTGTTTGTGTTTTTTGATGCACAAGTCGCATTAGAGGATCTCTGCTGTGGAGGTAGAGGTTAGAACTTTGCCTCATGTTTCCTCTGCTGCTCACACAAGGTCTTAAATACTGTATATATTAGTATAGTATGGTATAGTATAGTATAGTATAGTGTTCTATATAGTATAATTTCAACAGGGAACATGGAAATTTTTAGAAATTAATTTAGAAGCTGTTCAGGCAGATTACTGATGTATTGACATCTGGTGTTTCCAGACTCAGTTCAGAACATAGACAGTATAAAGAAGCCAAAGTGAAGCCGAAGCAAGTAGAGCTCCCCCTGGTGGCTGGCTGCAGTATAGGTCATAAGCTCCGCCCCCTCCGTGTTAGTGGGCGGGACTTAAAACACTAAAATACATGCCTGGTTTCTGTCATTTTAGGTAGTTAATATAATGTTAATGAATGTTAAAGCGTCATTTTTTTGAGTAAGTTTCGTTTTAGTTTTTTGACGTTATAGAAACGGGAAGTGACATAATTCTAATCGACAGTTGTCATGCCAACCGCACCGTAAAGCGATCCCGTGAGTTGTAAAAATAATTTTTAAAAATAAGTGCTGTCTATGATTCAACATCTCCTTGTATCAGGTGGAGGTAGAGCAGAGCGTAGTGTTGATTAAACAAAAACGCGAGTGAGTCTGGAGGAAATGTGGGCGGGGCATCAATATCACGGCTCCCCGTGGCCCCGCCCCTCAGACCATACTGATCAGACTCTGGATCCAAACTCACAAGATGGCGCCGCCCGTATCCCTGGGAAAATAGCGTCAGTTTGGCCAATGAGAGGAAGTGGAGACGTATAGTCCATATTTATATACAGTCTATGCTTCGGACTAACAGTCTGGATTTCATTATGGGATGTGCTTCTTAATCTGATTGTTCAGGTCGGTCTGATCTAAATTAAGGTGGTCTAATGAGTAGTAGTGTAGCTAATGAGGCTAGAGTTTGAAATTGTTCCTTTGACTCCAGGTTTAAATCCTGAGTGGATATAAATACACTAAACTCATAAAACCCAGCCTGAACAATTTGATTGGCTCTGCAGACCTTTGCAGGAGCATAATCAGTTCCCAACGGAGAGGCTCCAGATAAACTTTGTTGTTCTGTCTTTAATGAAGGCATGAGTGTGTATTTGTAGTATCAGTAGTTTTGTCCTCAGTACATCTCGTGCCTTACTTGTATCTCTTCATGTCCATCGTTTCTGTCTTTCTCACTCTGCTCCTCCTCCTCCATCTTTATCACTTTCCATCGCTCCTTTTCTTTCATCCCTTTCTCACTGTCTTTTTAGGATAGTTGGTTGTTCTCACCTTCTCTCTGTGTGTGCTCAGTTCTTCTTTAACGTTTCTTCCATTCCGTCTTTTTTACCTCCTATCTTCTTCTCTTGCTTGCGATTGCTGCTTTATTTTTCTCCCGTGTTCTTCCTCAACCTCTCCTCCTCCTCCTCCTCCTCCTCCTCCTCCTCCTCCTCCTCTTCCTCCTCTTCCTCTTTTGCCTTTGTTCAGGCTTGAAGAGAGGTGTGTGTTCCCAGATCAATCATTTCCCAGATGACGCAGACTACGACCAAGATGCCGCCGAGTATCTGCTGCGTGAGTGACACACGAACGCACGACAAAACGCACACGTATAGAGGCGTTAGATAACGGTAGGCTGGCACGCACACGCACACACACACAGAACCAAACAACACACATGCACACACACACACACACATGCACACACACACACAATCCTGCACAGATACAGAAAGGACAGAAGGGGATGGTGGGCGGACATCAATGCACGGATGTCAGATTCAAGCAAAGCTTTTCTGAAGGTGTGTGTAAGTGTGTGTGTGTGCACGGTGTGTGTGTGTGTGTGTGTGTAAATGCCCAGGTGCATGAGGTTGGGAGTCTGGGGGTGTACAGAAAGCATTTTTTTCTTTTTCTTTTGCACAGATTGAAAGAACAGCCTTCACTAATGGATTATTTTCAGCTCAGGATTCAGGTTTCACATCCTGCCTGCATTGTGGAAGCAGATTCTGACTCTCATACGGCCCTGAACCTTTTTAGGTTTTTACAAAGTCCGTGAAGCTCCTCCCGTGTATTATATAAAGACGTCTATTTGTGCGGCCCGAGGGCAGCCGTGGCGCCTTGAGTTCTCACGTCTGCTTTGTGGCACGACGTGGACGAAAGCACAAACCTGTTAACTCTCTGAAACCTGCACGATTCATCGATATATAGCCAATAACGGAGCAGCTGAGAGTAGTAAACACTCCTGGGAGACATTAAATACATGCAGATGCATTTTAACGATGCATTTCTGCAATAATAATCATTTTTGTCTAATGCATCAGTTTGTCTTAATCAACTGTTTCTGCCTGAGAGCTCCACGGGGTCCGAAAATCTCTAGAAACCTGCAACTCAGACTCCTTCCTATTATTTGCGTTCGACACGCCTGCCGCCGGTGAATAGACGCGTCTCACACCTTTCTCTTTTCATCAGTCGCCTTGAAATCCGAAGGCTCTGCTTTTCCTCTTGTTCCTGTCTGAGATGGAGCTTCTCGGCTTTTTAATCTACTACATAATGTCTGTCTGTGGAGGGGACGGAGCGTAGAGGGGTTTTTATGTAATGCAGCCTTTTGCTGCTGAAGCTCCTGAGCCGTGTGCAGCTTATTGACGCGTCCGTTTTGAAAAGGAATTAATGGTTTTAGTTTGATTTTCCTCATAATGGCAGTCAGCAGGGTCCTCTTAGTGTGCTTGGTAAATTCAGCCACTAATCAGCGATAGTTGACGCAAAAGACATTATACGCTTCGCTAAATACGTAGGAAACATATAGATAGACGAGCAGCTTCCAAAGCCAAGTTGTAGTGTCAGCTGTAGCGCGTCTTGGTAACACTTCTCTCCCAGGGGTGTCACGAGGCTGTTAACTCTGCACCTCCAAATGGTGTCGAACGTTGAGTAAAAAAAAAAAAAACCCTCATTAATGGCGCCGCAGTCAGAATTAGCCGCACGTCAGACGCAGCGATGTCCACGGGAGGTCGTAGGGCGGCGGCTCCTCTGCGGCCGCGGGCATGATGTGCGTGCTGTCGTCCGTCTGCAGGTGTGGTGAGAGCCTCCAGCATCTTCCCCATCCTCAGCGCCATATTGCTTCTGCTGGGGGGAGTGTGCGTCGCTTCCAGCAGCTTCTACAAGAGCAAGAGGAACATTATTCTCGGCGGAGGGATTCTCTTTGTGGCTGCAGGTGAGCCTGGCTGCAGGAGACGTCCGTGTTTCGGCTCATAGCTTAGAGAAATGTTTACTAAACGCGCAGTTTGCTTTAGCATGTTAGCGCTAGCCTGCTCTGCTATCCCTCATGCATGAGTTTCCTCTCTTATTCTGCTCAACGCTTTTTATTGCTATTAAATGCACCACACATATCAAACACAATCATAATAAGAAGATCCAGACGGATTAAGTTTTATATTGTGCCTGCCTCCTCTCTGTGTAATTGAAAGGAAGCACTTCCCTGCCTGCAAAACAATTTAATGAAGCTGCAGGTTAAGTTGTCTCAGAGGAGCACTTAGCAGCCTTTTATGTTTCCTCAGGACTCAGCAACATCATCGGAGTGATCGTGTACATCTCAGCAGCCCTGAGCGACATCTCCCCCAAGAAGGACGAGGACAAGAAGTGGCACTACTCCTACGGCTGGTCGTTCTACTTTGGCGGCCTGTCCTTCATCCTGGCCGAGATGGTCGGCGTCCTCGCCGTCAACATCTACATCGAGAAGAACAAGGAGCTGCGCTGCCGCTCGCGCACCGACCTCTTCAAGAGCACCACGCACGCCATGCTGCGCCTGCCCAGCTACCGCTTCAGGCGGCGCTCCCGCTCCAGCTCGCGCTCCACCGACCCGCCGCGCTCGCAGGAGACCTCGCCCATTGGAGCTTCCAAGACCTTCAGCCTGCCGCCGTCTGCGCCGCCGTTCTCCGTGGCCACGCTGCCCAACCCGCACCACAGCAGCAGCGGCGGGAGCGGAGGAGGCGGAGACATCTCCATGTACACCCTGACGAGGGACTCCAAGCTGGGCAGCCTTGGAGGGGGTGCCCCGCCTCTGTACGGCACGGTGGACCGCGCCACGCTCTACCAGCTCCACAACTACTTCCCTAAAGATTCCTCCGGCAGCGGCGGCAGCGGTGGAGGAGGAGGAGGAGGAGGAGGAGGAGGAGGAGGAGCGGTGATAAGCAGCGGTACGCTCCCATCCCACTCTAAGTCCAACCTGGCGGCGGCGGCGGCTGTGTCCCAGAATGCGGCGCCGCTGAATACCTCCACATCAGCTGCTGCTCCGGCTCAGTCAGCCCCCATATCCACAGCCACCATGGAGCGGGACCGGGGCAACGTGGGAACCCTGGACCGGCTGACGGCCAAAAGGGACAGGGATAGCAACTCAGATACACTTAACAGGAAAACCACGCCAGTTTAAAAGTAGACCGCCGAGGGCGAGAGGGTAAGGAGAGAGAGAGAGAGGAAGAGAAGGGCTGAAAATGTGCGGCTGACCTTTTGACGATACGGTCTCTGTTCTTGAGCCTGGGGTATCACGCTGCCATAAATACTAGAAATCATAAGCAGTCATAAACGTGCAAGTTCATGACAACTGCCTTAAAACTGGTCATGACTTTGAAAGCAGTGGTGCAGCCGAGGATTCAGGAGTTTGTTTTGTTTCTTAAAATCATGCACATTAGTCTCAGAGAGCATCTGATGCATCCGTCTTGATTCTGTGGTGTGCAGCATTTCAACTGGAAGCTTTAATCAGGTGATAAGACGAGTAAACTCTGAGGCATCTTTTCTTTCTTTTTAACAAATAAACTAAAACACAGCCGCATGGTGCCGGCTCCCCGTCCCAAAAAGCAAACGCCACACACGGGTACATCCTGCCACGTATCAGGCTGCTCCGTGACGAGCTGACTGACAATTTAAGGTCAACGGTAGCTACTTAACCTCTGGTCCCAGGAGAGCGACCTCAGCCATATCTAACCTATTACTGCACAGCACAGCACAGGAGGCTGCCACACTGTGAGCCTATTTTTTTTTCATTGTGTGTCAAAGGTAATTACTGTGACAGATGGGCATTCACCACGGTCCTTGTGAAGGGAACAGCCATTTGACTTTAAGCGTCTGCCCCCGAACGCCTCCGTTGCACCACTGCCGGTTGCCACAGTTTGGTGGAACATCGCGACATGATTTCCGTCCGGGCGAGTAACTTCGACCGACTTTAAATCTCT
This sequence comes from Planiliza haematocheilus, assembly GCA_005024645.1. Classification (NCBI taxonomy): domain Eukaryota; kingdom Metazoa; phylum Chordata; class Actinopteri; order Mugiliformes; family Mugilidae; genus Planiliza; species Planiliza haematocheilus. The sequence goes on along the minus strand of SRSE01001345.1, from coordinate 149,701 downwards.
TTGTTTAGGACGTTGGAAAGATTTGCTTAATTATGACGGAGCAGACATAGTCAAGATGCATTAATTTGTCGTTAGCCAACCCTACATGGGAAAATTCAATGATTTTCTATTTTAAAATCCTTTCTTTCTAAGATATCTTTCTAAAATATTTGCTTTTAGATGAACCTCTACGTCTACGACGTCTCAACTACTATTTTAGGCAGCTACTGTCTGCTGGAAGTTGAGGAGAGGTAGTGGTTGTGTCTGAAGCATGGTTAGGGCAGGGCCGCTAAAGTAAGAGCAGCCTTATAGTTAGTTTTCCTAAAAGCATTGGGTTTCACATGCAGATCACAGGTGGATTACGGTCGTTTTCAGTAGAAAAAGACCCAGCTTCAAAGTCGACGAAAGTGCTCGCGAAGACGGACTTTCTATGTGTGATATGTAATTGCCTAAAATCCATTTCAGGGTGCGCGTATGACTGCTTATGATGATGGTGATAATTTGATACCAAAGGCTCCAAGGCAGCATCTGTTGAGTGTTCCCACAAAGGGCTGCAAAATAAAAAAGAAATAAAGATGTAGGCGGGGGGGGGGGGGGGGGGGGGATAAAGAGTTTACACTCAGGGGACGGGAGTTTTTAGTTGGAATTAAAAGCTACAAAAAAATAATAATAAACCGTAGACTATATAAAGATGGACGGTGGAACTGCTCCTCAAAAGTGAAGCCAAAACAAGTAGAGCTCCCCCTGGTGGCTGGCTGCAGTATAGCAGCTCATAAGCTCCGCCCCGTTTGTGTTAGTGGGCGGGGCTTGTGCCAAACTAAAACACATTTTTTTCAAAAGATGGTTTCTGTCATTTTAGCTAGTTTAATATAACGTCGATGCATGCTCAAGTGTCAGTTGTTTGGATGAGTTTCGTTTTAGTTAGCTGTTTGACGCTATAGACACGAGTTGCCATGCCAACCGCGCCGTAAAAGTGGTAAAAGTTGTAAAAAAAAATTAAAGAAGCAAGCGCGGTGTGTGTATAATCCAGCATCTCCTTGTAACTGGTGAAGGTAGAACAGAGCATAGCGTGAAATTAAACGAAGAAAAACGCGAGAGAGTCTGGAGGGAGTGTGGGCGGAGTCACAAGATGGCGCCGCCCACATCGCTGGTAAAATAGTTTAGCCAATGCAAGGATGTGGCGACGCATTGTCCATATTTATACAGTCTATGATATGAATCCAGTGTGACAGAATATCCTTAAAAACAACTCAAAGCACAAATTAATTAGATTTTAATTGAAGCGCATTTTACAAGATGACAATAATACCTTCATATATATATATTTACATATATATAAATATAATGCACAATGTTTTGGACCAAAAGCCTTTATGTGTATTAAATCTGATATCTGGACCAATAAAAATAATGATTAATAATAATAATAATAGTTCAGCTCAACCCTGAGTAGTGACGAGCCAGATGAGGAGAGAGAAAAGAGCACAAACGCCAGCTTCTGTTCCTCTTCCCTCTGTCTCTCTATTAGCTAGACCTATATACTATTTCACAAAGCTAGAATAATAAATGTTATTATTATTATTATTAAGTGTACTATCGAGCCATTCGCACACTAAAAGCACATAATGTCTGTAAATGGTAATCTTTGGGTTGTCTCTTCATTCCGAGTGATTGATTCTCATCTCTCTAGGTTACGCGATTGTAACTCCTTGAGTATTAATATCATGTTGCTGGTGTTTCTATGATCGTACTGGTTATTGCAGGGTATTTATACTTTTTTGAACTCTCGTTTGTTTTCTCCTTTTTGTATTTTTTTATATTCCTTTCGACGACGGTTTTTCCTTTCTCCTTTTTCTCTCGCTTGTGTACACAGTGGTGTCACGTGGAAAGCATGTGCACAGAAACCGTGAGAGGGTGATAGTGTTGTGAATTCACTTCTTTTTTTTCATGGTCTTTGTGTTTTTGTGCAGGCGGTGGCGGGCGGGGGGGTAGTTGACTGAGCGTGCATGCTCTTCTTCAGCAGCTAACCCCCCACGAGCTGGAACTGGACGCCGCCCCGTAGAATAGAAATGTCAGTTTTAGCGGCTGCACCTGGAAGAGTCGGGGGAGGGGGAGGGGGAGGTGCCGGTGGCGGGGGAGGGGAGGTTAACGTGCCTTGCTCGTGGGCAGAAAGTTTTCCATCTAATCATTCAAAAACGATCCTTCAGGTCCACCTCTCATTCTAAATGTCGCCCTAAATCTAAACGTGTGCATTATTTTTACTCTAAATGTTATTTTCTATTTAAATGTAATTATCCTCTTTTTACAGTTTTTTCTTTGATATTCTCTAAATCTATTTGAACTGCTCTTATATTTTCTTCCTTTCCCATCTGTATATTTCAACTTACTTCTTCCCTCGTGTCACCGTCCTTCACCGGTTTGTCTTTGCGTCGATGTTTTCCTTTCTGGACATTACCAACGTAGCCTAATAATCAGTGTTTTTTAATGTTCTGACTAGTGTATAACTGTAGGCGATAGACTTTATATTAATCCGTTTCTTTTGGTGGTGGTATGTGTAGATATTCTTAATGTATTGTTTCATACATCCGTAACTTTGGGCTATAAAAAGGCTCCGGGGGCCCGGGGCCGCGACGCGTGGTCAGTAGGCTCAGTGCTGGCAAAGTGAGCTAGATGTGGTTTGTGTCGGGTTTTTATTTATTTTTTAACACAGTAAACACTTAAGTGCAACAAAATAAACGTTGTCTCACCTGGGTTCTGCGTTTTACCCGTCCTAGAGGACATGGTCCTTCTGTTTAATTTCATGCTAAAGCCATTTTATAACCAGCGTGAGTTCTTTTTCCCGACACTCAGTCTACTGACACAAGTCAAACCTCTCCTAATGGACCACTGGTGTATTTCCACTCTGCAGACGTGCTACATGTAAAGGACAACAAGGAAAAGGGGAAGCAATACAATATCCTTACTGGAAAAGACAAAAAATATATATATACGGTATATATACATATATAAATATATAGATATATTCAATAAAGTTCTCTATGAAAAAAAAAAAATGGTTGTGTTGTGTCTTTTCTTGAATCCAGATTAAACATCCACAGTATGATCAATAACTTCAAAGTGTTTACACGACCAACGTTTCTTCAATTTGGTCAGTTATTATGATCAGAGACTCAAAATCAAAATAAAATAATTTGTGTTTGAAAAGACAAATCTAAGAAATGGTTCCACCTGCCATGGATCATCAACTCTTTCTTGAAAGATAATGTATTCAGTAGAAGATGAACCAAGATGTTTCCACGTGTCCAATGTTGCCGTCCACATGGATTTGGGTTTTGTTCAACTTATGTAGCAGAAGAAGAAGACAATGATGGAGGAGAAGAAAGAAGTAAGAGGGACAGAAGTAAACGTCTGAGAATGACAAAGGAGAAGAAGTTTTCATCCAAGGTTCCAGGTTCTAATCCATCATGGTCGACTGGTTCCTTTCTGTTTGTAGTCTGTATGTTCTCCCTGTGTCTGCGTGGGTTCTCTCCAGGTTCTCCAGCTTCCTCCCACCGTCCTAAGGCATGCTGCTTAGGTTCATTGGTGATTCTAGTAGGTGAAAAGCAGAAGAAGATGAACCAAGATATCTCCATGTCTCCAGCTTGCCGTTCACAAGGATTCGGGTTGTGTTCAACTTATAAAGAAGGAAGAAGACAATGATGGAGGAGAAATAAGAATTAAGAGAAACAGAAGAAGAGATCTGAGAACGAAAGAGAAGTTGTCATCCCCATCTTTCTCTAAAACTATCCTGAACGTCTAGAGTAGAAGAAGACAACCAAGATGTCTCCAACGTTGCTGTTCACATGGATTCCAGCTTCATTTCCACCTCCACAGAAACCCCTCAACCTGATGTTTACCCCACATGGAGCAGAGATGCTCAGAGAGAATGGATTTACTCCAACAACCAGAGAGAAACCATCAACATCAAGAGTTTAGATGGTTATCAGGAGATGAGATTTACCTGTTGAACAGATAATAAATCTGATTGAAAATGCCTTCCATCCAGAGTCAATATCTGGTTCAGTGTCATCACTTTGTCATCAGTGAGGCAGCATCATTTCTTACAAACCTTGTCGGCCTCTGCTAAGTTAAGATTTTAGAGAGTGGAGCTTTTGACACAAAAACAACTGGGTTAGCGTAAAGGGAACATCTCAAAGCAAGCTTGGATAAAGCAAGTGAGATAGATATGCTGCAGAAGAGAATGAGTTCACAAACTACTACTCTCCTATAAAAGGAAACGGTACAGACTGTGACAGGCGGTAATTAAGACGGTGCGGTCCCTTAATAATGCTGAGACGACGTCCTCTCTGAGAAAAACACAGGGAGGGACTGTCAGCCCCGGGGAAATGTGACAGTTTTTAATCCCGCTGACAATAGATCTGCTGGCAGAGCTCACTGGAGACTGAGACGTGTTGGGTTGAAGCAGGATAGTGATTTGGTGTCAGAGTTTTAATTAGTTGGCCTCCCTCTCTCTCTCCCTGACTGAAATCGTCTCTTTGCTACAGCAGCGTCTTGGCGTCTTTGTGCAGCAGAGACAGGCATGGCAGCTCCAGCTCTGTTCTCTCACCGTGTCTTTGTAACTGTGCAAAGACATGAAAAATCTAGTGTTTGTTGTGGCTCACTGCACTTTGAAAGAGATGAGGGCAAACCACTCTGGTTCGTACAAGAAACACAGGCCGACACATCTGATGTTCTGTCTGCTCAAACTAAACTAAAAAGTCTCCGCCTGGATTTAACTAAGCAAATAGGTACGAGCCTCATATTGGATAATTACTGCATGGGTGATTATCTTCCAGATTCCAGCAGATGTTAGTCTGTTTGAGAAGGGTCAAATCATTGGCATCAAGCAGAGAAAACATCTAAGGAGATTGAAGAAACTACTAAAACTGGGTTAAGAACTGTCCAAGGCATTATTAGAAACTGGAAGGAGAGTGGAGAAGCATCGTCTTAGAGGAAGAAAATCCTGATTGATGATGAACTTAAACGTTTGGTGGAATCTAATGGAAGAAAACCACCAGTAGAACTCAGGGCTATGTTTAATAGTGAAAGTAAGAACATTTCCACACGTACAATGTGAAGGGAACTCAAGGGATTGGGACTGAACAGCTGTGTAGCCTTAAGAAAACCACTAATCAGTGAGGATAACTGGAAATAAAGGCTTCAGTTTGCTAGGGAGCAGAAAGATTGGACTCTGGAGCAATGGAAGAAGGTCATGTGGTCTGATGAGTCCAGATTTCCCCTGTTCCAGAGTGATGGGGGCATCAGGGTAAGAAGAGAGGCAGATGAAGTGATGCAGCCATCATGCCTAGTGTCTACTGTACAAGCCTGTGCTATGGGGCAGTGCTATGATCTGGGTCTAGGTTCATTAGCTGACTACCTGAATATACTGAATGAGCAGCTTATTCCATCAATGGATCATATTCCAGGATGACAATGTCAGGATTCATGGGGCTCAGATTGTCAAAGAGTGGTTCAGGGAGCATGAGATGGATTGTTCCACCACAGAGTCCAGACCTTAACCCCATTGAGAATCTTTGGGATGAGCTGGAGAAGCTTTGAGCAGTGGTCAGACTCTCCATCATCAATACAAGATCTTGGTGGAAAACGAATCTTTAAACTGCAGTCTGTTGATTGATGAATGAAGGACTGACTGAAGTAATGTCCACGTCTTGTCATAGTTACGTCTTTTGGTTTGGGGTCCTGTGGTTTTTATTTCATAAAGTTCTTCTTTGGTGTTTCTTTACTCCCTCCTTTGATTGGTTTAATGGTTGATTGGTTTCTCCTTGTGTGCTCCGCCCTCATTAGCTTCACCTGTGTGTCGTTAGCCCCGCCCCCTCTATCCATGTGTGCTTATATAGCCCCGCCTTTCCCTTTGTTCTCTGTCAAGTTGTCTGTTCTGTTGTCCTCGTTTCTCCTACACTTGTTCTTTCTCTAGTTTATTCATCCTGTTGGCTGCTCGTTCCTTCCCTAAGTATCTTGTATTTGTGTCTTTCCTCCTTTGCTGCTATTCATGACTTAAAAAACCTAACAGGGTCATGGAAAATACTCAAAAGACCAACATACCATGACCGTCCAGTTGCCCATGTTTCAGTGTTTCAGAAACTGATATTAAAGCCAGTTGACTCTCAATTTTCTCCCTGAGACAAAATTTATCTGATCACAGATTAGAAACTAGTGTCCATTTCCCTTTTGTTGAACATCAGACATGGGTACAACCTGGGTTTGTTCTTTGACTGGGAAGTTCAGGCTTATCTCTGGGAAAGTTAATTGGCATTCACTCCACTTTTGCCAGCTCAGCGGTTTGAATACAGAGTCAAAGGCCCATTGATCTGAGATTTAAGGTTCTATCGTGGCAATGCAAGATAATTAGAGGAGGATTAAGGCGGATGGCGTTAGATGGAACTATGGGTCGCATGGTTGAGGTTACCGACCTGAACCTGGGCTGTAAACCTTTACTGTATTCCCACTGAGATGCTAATTTAGCTCATTTGAGAACTGCTTACATGTGAGAGAATCCTTTTAATATGCTCATGCAGGTGAAACAAACAATGAGCAACAACAAGAGTAGCTTCTGTCTCATCTGTGGGGAGAAAACAAACTCCCCTAGCTGTTAATTTCTTCATTAATCTTATTCAATTATTCCCCAAAGCCTTTTCATTTTATTGCTTGCCTGTCTCTCTGCTGCTGAGGTGATTCCTGCAGAGTAACTTTGCATTAGATCTTTTATCCAATCACATTCCAGCTGCCATGTGTTGCCAAAGTCAAAGGAATCTGCTTGGGCCTTGAATGCATTTTCGTTTAAGTCAAGCTAGCGGCTCACGTTGAAGCTGCACAATCAAATCATCCCTGTTAACGTTTTGTTAGCTATTTTTTGAACCCAAGATGCCGGAAGGAGGACAGGCTATCAACTTGGTTGCAGATCTTCTTGGAAAAACATTTTCACAACGGATTTTGAAGCAACAGATGGATATTTTGAGGAAAGGGCACCCAACCCCCAAGCTAGCTAGCTAGCCTGAAAAGCCAGGAAAAGGTTGTGTCCGCCACATTCAGGTCAGCAGTATGAGCTATGAGGAGAATTGTAAATAGTTTCTTAAGTTCTGGTGAGTGAAATGAACTATATTTACATCTTTTATGTATATTTTTTGCCATTTTATTGGTTCGACATTGGTTCTTCTGCTGGATTAGACGTATGTGGCGCTGGTGGGGGCAGGAAGTGAGAGGAGACTTTTTGAATTTGAGTTTTAAGAGCGTTTCTTGCTTTAGTAATGGCATTATTCTCGCTATATGAGATACCTGTCTATTATAAAGCGTCCTGTTTTACTGCATATCCATGTGAGGTTGATGGTTTCTATATTTTGAATGAAGTTGGAGGTCATTGAAGGCCTAGGTGCAAAATACACGGCCTGCCACTGCATTTAGCAGTAGCTATTCTGTAGTTATTTTAATATCTTTACGTCAGAAGCAACGTCAGAAGTCATGGGCAACAAATTCAGCTCTACAACGCTCAGATCACGTGCATGACTACAATTTGTTTGGCAGATTTTCCAAGGTGATTTACCAGTGGAATAAGCATAGATGTGAATGGTTCAGAGTCTTCGAGGTGTTTGCTTTATGCCTTCAGCCACATTTCCTCAAACTCAAGATACATTTACTGCAACCTGCAGTACGCCAACAAAAACTTTCTGCAAAGCTGCTCATCTGTTGTTTTATACTTTATTTTTTAAGCCTCAAAAGTTTAAACAACAGCCTGTTTTAATTACATGATGCCATCTTAACGCGAATATGCTGGCAGGTTGTAGAAAAGAAACGCTAACGAGCGAGGAAATGAGGAAGCCAACCTGGAAGACGAGACGGACACTTGGCATGTGCACAGGGCGAGCTATTTCTGACGGATTAATTGCCACTATCTTGGGTTCTCTTAATTCGTGACGCAGAGTGGATGGGTGGATGTGCGTGGTGGCGGTGGAGGGGGGCGGGGAGGAGAGTAAAGGAAGACATAATTGCATGTTTCCCCAGACAGACAGTTTGTCTGTAGGTGTAGTCAGGTAGGAGCCTCCATCACGTCACCCCTGTGTGGCCGGCATTCAAATAAAACAATACGTAGAAACCCTTCACAGCAGACCTGTGTCTTCACTGGGGGGGCTCTCCCATGATGCACTTGGCTATCCTGTATGATTATTATGTTTTTCTGCAGCGAGCATCAGCGTTGGCTTCCATCCAGTTAAGAACGATAATAGCAACCGCCTTGTGTCAGCTTTCATGAGTCAACAGGAGGCTGCCACCTGTGAAGACGTTCTGCATTTTAATTTCCTCCCTCCGTTCGTTGGGGCTGCAGCTCGCCGTCCAGCTGTCTCTCCTTCCAGAGCTCTCTGGCGGTGAAGGGTGCACGCCTGCAGACACAGATAACGGCTCCAGGCTCGCCGACAGGCATCCATATGCCGGTGGGGAGGTCTGTCAGTCAAGATAACGCTCTCGTTTCCTCTTGTCCTCGAATCCTTCCTGGCTCCCAGAGAGGGAGACCCTGAGAGTGGGAGCCTGGGCTCTCTGTGCAACACGCTGGAAAACTCCAACATGTGTCAGACTTCACAGAAATCTAGTTCTGTAACGTCAGTCAGGATGTGGACAGAAAAAGATGGGTGATTCAGATCAGTTGAGTTTTGTAAAAGCATTGTCAGTTTAGTTTATGCACAGAAATCCTCCATACGGGATGTTTATCAGAAGAATGGAAAAGTCAGATATAAAACTATGACTCAGTTTGATGTATTTTTATGTACAACAGTGGCAGTGGTGCAACATGGAAAGATATCGTGGCTAAACAACTAGTGAGGCGTGAGAGCATAGACCTTCAAGATGCAAGAAGGAAAACTGATGCCATGTCAGGAATCAAGTCATATACACACTCAGTCTGGCTCCTCATTGTAAAAGGTCATATTTAAATAAAAGTTTGTGGTTTGTTTTCTTGCTATTTAATCTCATGATCCATCCTCCAGTCCAGTTGGTGGCAGTAGAGGACTTTTAAGCTGCTTTTCCAACCACCATTAAAAGCAAACAAAGACTAACAATTACCATGTGTTCGGGTCTGCAGCAGTCCAGCCAAGTCGGGGTAAGAAGCCAGTTTTATTTCCACCATGTTTCCTCCTATGAGTCCATGTCTTGTCTTTTATTTCATTCTCCTTTAATAAGTAAGTTAGAAGTTGTTTTGTTGTTGTTTTTTTGGTCTTGCCCATCCTGATGTTTTATCTTAAGACATATAAACATTAGTCTGGACTGCAGAGTCACTGGTTTCCCTAAGGCTGGACCTAAAACCACCTCAACCAGAAGGTGTTTGCATGAGTTGGCAGAAAAGGCTGAACCCTGTCAGAGCTGCTCTTTTCTATAGCGACAGTTGTTTGGAGGCGTGTAAATGCATATGTATGATCAGCATCCATGTAAAAAGTTAAGTTGATGTCATTTAAATCATAAACGCAGATACAGTTTGGATTTCTGGGAGTGAGGCTCTAAAATACCTGCAGTTACCACTTATGGCCATAAGTGTCGCCAAAGAACAGCTTTGAGCTTGTCCTTAAAGACATGTAAGCAGTCAATTTTAATCACTTCTAACTTTCTTTACCTTACCACAGTTGTAATTGTGTGTTTGACCTTCTGGATATTTTAATTTAATGTCTCTCTGATACTACAGACACTGTACAGTAGCGCGTTACTCTCTGTTGGACACTTTCAAAGTCCATCTGGGTGTGTGTTTGAGAGTAAGAGAGAGCAGATAGGAATGTCCTGCCGAGCTTCTCCCACACACACTTCTGTTCTGGATTGGATCCAACGAAGCTGCAAACATTTAAGAGCTTCGGATCAGTTTTCGTTGAGTACACTCTTCCCTCGCGGACTTCTCGTATTTATTGGAGAAGAGGATTTTCTTTCCGGCGGATTGGATGGCGTGAGAATAGAAGAGACTGTTGGGATTGGGACACCAAGCGATGTGTTATATGGCTAATTATTTTCAGCGCATTTTTATGCACATGTGTTTACTTATGTAGGACAGTTGGAAAAATAACTGCAAATTGGGATTTTTGACGTGACCAGCTTTTTTTTATTGACTTTGAGACAAGTTTCCTGAGCCCATAAAAGCACGCAAGGGTCATATTAAACTTGCATTTTCATTTTATTTCAGTAATAATCCACATAAACTGAAGACGCTTTACAGGAACCAAAACCTGAAAAGCCCCAGATCAAGCCTAAAGGCGACATTAATCCTTGAATTCATCTGGTGGGACCAATCTGTTTGAGGTCAGCCAGGACGAAAGACAGAAAAAAATAAAGAAGTGGCCAAAGATTGAAAAAATCATACTCCATTGAAATAAAAACTGCAAAGTATAAGACTTTTCCAACATCTTAAAGAGAAAATATTGTCAGCTACTGGTATATGAGCTAGTTTGCTGCTACATGGCATGCCAGAGGTGTCCAATTTTCCCCAGAGTCCCTCAGACGGCCAAACAGCATGAGTGACAGGTGCTAGTAAAATCTTACCCAACACATCGAGGGAAAAGGAGGAGACTGCTGACTCAAAGAGAAGTCGCATATCAGGCAACAGCTTCGTATCTGTGCTTCACTTCACTTTATAGCTTCTCCAATTAACCCAAAGATGATCACCTGATTCTCCGTGGCACAGTAAACTGGATAGAGTGACGTCGGGAATGTATGATGTCAGGGGTTCAGTTTAAAACCGGTTCTGTCCGGACTCGTGCCCTGACCGCCGTGCCTCTGTCGCATCTGTGCGGAGGAATACGAGCGCGCACATGTACGCGAAAACCGAGTGTGTTTGTACGCACGGCTGCTCCAGGTTTGTGTTTCTGCTGCTACGTCAGTCCTATTGGCCACGGTCTATATTTAGCCGGGAGGTCGCAGCCAAACAGCGTGGGAGACGGTTCAGAGAGACGTGAGCCTGGAAAGAGGTCAACACAGTGACAAATATCTGCTGTAAGCGGGATAACAAGAGCCCGACCAGCAGTAACGCATAAGGAGGGTCAAGGAGGGACTGGAATCACAAGTCTGAGCAATCCAAGCACGCCGCATGAAAACACACACTCTAAGAGCTCTGCTAGCGTAGTTTAAAGCTTTTATCTGAACACTTCAATGATCCTCTGTGTCATAAACTTGTTCCAAAAGTTGAAGCACGAGATAGTTGACTTAAATATGATTCAACTCTTCCAAGATCGTCCAGCACGTTATGCAACGACGCTACCCGTATCATAGTTACGGCTTTAAAAGCTGTTGCCGATAGAAAGAAGTAAATAAGAAGGCCATACTGGTGGTCTGGCAGTCTAAATACGTACTGTATCATATAACAGCATGTAACATGCAACTGAAACATCCCCCGTTCAAATTTAGCCAGAGACCTTTGTTGTATGTCATTGCTCTCTTCTCTTATTTACTGCTGCTCTTCAGCTAAAAGGTTGAAATCCCATATTCAGAAAAGCTGAATGGTAGACCAGTTTGAATTTCCCGTCCAGGATGAAGCAGCTTTTTGTATTTAAAGCAGAATATATATCCCTTTGAGGAGACATTGGTGTGGTATAAGGCTGGCGATGTCCTGGGACGGTGAGCATCTAGTGTTGAAGCCCATGTTCTCAGCTTTCGGTCGAGCACAAGAAGAGAAAAAGAGGTGATGAAAGCAACAACATGATCATCTTGAAAGACTGGACTGACCAGCTTGGTTCCGTACTAACCTGGTGTAGAAAAACTCATCAGAATTTAAACTGGAATCTGGATTTGTTTCAGCCAATCCAGAGAAAAATAAATAATGCAACTGGGTATTCCTACAACTGATGACGTGTATGACTGCGTCGCTTTTAAGGCTCATTTACTGCTGGAGGTAGACGGCATAACCTACGTACGTAGTCTACGCTGGTCCCAGCCGTTTCTACTTCTGCACTTGTCTGGCTCGCTTTGTAAAACCTCCACCCAAACACTAGTTGGCGTTGCGTCTTTTTTTACCAGTCGGATTAATTTTTGTTTCTACTTCCTGCTTCACTTTCAGCAATGGCGACTGAAACTTTCGCAGAAATTCCCGGCAGCTTCTCCATTCCTGCAAAAGATGAGTCGTACAACAACGTTTGTATCTCTGAACCTCCTCAGTTAACCTTTCCTCCATGTGGTCCATCTTTATTGATCCAAAACAATCAATGGGATGAAGAAGCAACTGGAAACACTAAAACAGAAACACGCTACTACCCAAGTGGACCAATCACAGCTCTTCTGTCCATCGCCAAGCTCCTCCCAAAAGATTTGATTGGCTGTGCAGATCCTTGCAGGAGCATAATCACTTCCCAACAGAAAGACTCTAATCTCTTCCTGTTTCACCTTTTGAATGTTCACTACAGACGACGGCCACCTGCTGCTACAAAGCATTAGAAGAACGAATGTACCAGCTGGCTGTTGGCTGTAGTCTGTACTGGTGGTGTGTTCAAATTTAACTTTTTTTTCCAGACCAGTTGGTGGCAGCGTCACAGTTGGCCTTTGCTGCTGGTTGTTCTGTGTTGCTGGTTGGTGTGTCTCTTAAGGTTTAGTCAGATTTATTGCAAAGAAGCCAGAAGGTTTCTGGTTCAGTTTTGCACTGAACTGAGCAGGTACATCAAATTTTACAAGCTTAGGGTTGTTTTTGGTATTTCTACCGCATGACTAAAGTGTCCTGCACGCTTTCCCAACATTTCCTGCCTACATCCATTGTGCTGTTTAACTAAATGACTTGTTATGCCTAAATCCAAATGGGAACATACTGTTCCTTCCACTTAGAAGGTTGCAGATTATTGTTTTCAATGTCAGAGCAGCTTAAATGGCGACCTGGAGGTTTATAAAGTCATTTAACGTCTGAATTATATCTTGATTTTACAAATATAACTACAAGCCTATGTTTAAACCGTATCAGGAGCACAAATCAAACCACTCTCTGCTGGGTAGCTCTGTATTTCTTTTAATGATGTTAATGAAAATGTTTTATACACTATATAAAAGCTTGTCAGAGCTGCAAATGGACTGTAGGTGTTATTTCAAAATGAAGTTTAATCGAGTATGTTAAACCATTTAAAACTATTCCTACAGCTTGGGCGGAACAGCTTGGTACGTCGACATAATAATTTGTAACGTTTAAAACTAATGAGTTTCCAGTTAACGGAGCTGAATGTGTCGAGCACAGGACGTAGCCTGTTCACACAGTCAATTTCATGGGGAGGTGTAAAGTGGGATGGCTCATAAAAGCATCTATTGAGGAGGCAGCGACTGTAAGCTGAGAACGTGTTCAGAGTGCAGAACCGGGAAAGAAATGCAGCCCGAGAGAGGATGACATTAAATATTCATGTCGTGTTTAATAATAAAATGAGCTCATTCATACTCAATCGATTCAGTTCACAGAAAAAAAAGAAAAGAAAAAAGTTGCAGCGATGGTTCACCTTCTGTTCAGACACAGAGAAGCGCTTTGTTCTAACATAAAACACTGAAGGTAAAAACATGTCAGCCTTTGCATGAGTCAACAGCGAGTAGCTTCTACACCGATATGCAGCTACCACGTTTCTAACAATGTGTGTAGTGTCGGATACGCAGTTTTCCCAGTTATGTTGCGGTTACAAATGTACTCGAACAGCATGAGAGTCACAGGGAGGAGGTCGGGGTGGACGACAGGTGCACAAAGCACAGGAGACCTTTGGTGCATTTCATTTTGAACTGGGAAGTTGGAGCTTCTAAGTTTCCAGCAGTAAATCCCACCAAGTTGGATTTCTTGGACTCAGAGAGTAAAGAACCTCGGCAAAGAAAATCCAAGTTGGCTGCTGCATGCTTCAACAGTCCTCTCATTAAAGGGGAACTACTGTTTTTTACAACCTGGACCTTATATCTGGCATAAAATACGGTTGTTTACTCACCCATATTGTGTAATTTGCATTCCTTCAGGAGATAATTAGATTGGCATATATCCATATATTGGGAGTGAATGGGGCACCGAAAAGCAGCCTCTAAACAACACATTATCTGCAGCGAAACTCATTAATTTCACCAATACTTGTTTACCTGTAATTTGCTACTGCCATGGTTCGTCCACAACCTCAGAGTCAGCCATGTTGCAAAAAAACTAGCAGTAACAAATTACAGGTAAACAAGACAATCGTTGCAGGTGCGCGCGCAATGATGTCGGTCGGAAACAACATCATCTATGTCAGAAGACATCATCCTGGATTGACCTACAGACCCCGCATGATGATAAAAGCTAACTCCAGACTCAACGGGGAGTAGCATTAGCATACGATAACAAAATATTGGTGAAATTAACAAGTTTCGCAGCAGATAATCTGTTATTTAGACTGCAGTTCCCCTTTAAAGCAGTTGTACACACAGAACTGTCCAACTTCTGTTGACATGTTGCTATGGCGTCAAACTATTAACTAATTCAGTCAATAGCTATTGCTCAGAATAACTAACTCGTAATCTTTCTTGTTTTACTGGAATGGCGTCCAACTTACGAGGTAAAGGAAATGCAGCGTTACAGCATCGTCAGTCCACCCAGACCAGACCCGGTGGGGTCCCAACATAGAGCGAGCATCAACAAAACAGTCAGTACAGACGACCAGAAGGCAGCTTCCACACATCACTGAGCATAAACTGGTTTCCTTGAACAGGGTCCCCAGCTCAGAGGTTTATACACTACTCAGTTTAGTGCTTCAGATGGTGTCATAGTGTTACCTAAGCAGAAAATAAAAAGTGGACTGTTTCAACACGAATGTGGAATTTAACACGTAACTGCACGCTCCTGCGTGTAGACCAATCTGCTCATGATGTTCATCTATGAGAATGAAATTCACCAATAAAACACAAAAACACAGACATAATGAGGCATTCGAATATATAAAAGACTAAGTTGAACCATAGACTTATTTAAAACAATGGTTTAAAGTAGCAGAATAATTATCATGGTGACGCTAAACTCCCTGTGTGAAGCTCCTAGACCTTTGAGGACTGTATTTCTTGAGTTTCTGCAATGGTTTTCTAACTTGGCTGGATGATTTCTTTCATTCTTTGTTTTAATAGAGCTGACAGTAAGTTGCCTCCAAACCCTGCAGGATCATTATTAAGACAATACAAGAGTGTTTCCCACACACATCTGAGCAATAAGATCATCTATGTACACTGCTAAAAATGCAATGACCTCTATGGTATGTGGCCACCAAGCTATTTTCACTGTGACCAAGATAATCTTCAATGATATTTACACCAATCAGGCATAACATTATGACCACCTCCCACAGATACTTGATCAGTTTGGGATCTAGTCTGTGTCCAGTCACACCAATGAATGCCAGGTCCAACAGTTTCCCAGCAGAACATTAAACAGTCACGATGTTATTCACTTCTTCTGGTCATAATGTTGTGGCTGATTGGTGGATGATCACCGTGCAAGCCTGATAGAACTGAAAAGGCTGTTTAATTCTAAATAGCAATGTTGTAATGAAGAGAAACGCAGTGATTAAATCGGAGCTAGTATCAGAAAGCGAGCTCTTTGCTAAGACGTATCCGGGAAACATTCTGGCCCCGTCCAGGAGGGGGCGATAAAGTGCACCTCCAGTGCCACTAGCTGCTGCTGCTTTCCTTGTGAGGCAGACACTTCCTCCAGGGGCTATAGGGCAGCGCAAGGAGCAAGAAGAAGATCCCACCTACGATGAGGACGGCCCCCGCGCAGCCGAGACACGACACCGACCAGGAGAGCTCGTGGTGGAGGGGGACTGTGTGATCGCTGGCCAGGAAAGCCACGACGGACTGATGGAAAACCCCGATGGACACAAGCACCAGAATACCTGCAGAGACGTTCAGGAGACGTTAACGACTTCACCGCGGCTTGCCTGCTTCCCTGCTGCCTGCCTTCACTGACCTGACAGGATGAAGCAGACGGACGCCGGCTTGAGGAAGAACAGGATCTCTTTACTGAGGGCCATGGTGATGCAGATGGCTCCCATCACCATCAGGAACAGGCTGAACAGAGCCAACATGGCCGCTGCTACGTTCAGATCTGCATGTTGGAGGAGGAGGAGGATGGTTAATCAGACATAAGAGTGTGAAAGCAGTCCTTTTATAGAGGAACGCCAGTTGTTTGTGGACCAGAAGCATTTCTATTGATTTACTTCTATTTGTGTGGGTAGTTGAGTGGCTGCAGCATACCGTTATTCTGCAGCAGCTGGGGACGTTGTGTAATGCATGACTGAAATGACACTTTGAACATTTTCATATGCTGTGAGTGGAAAAAAGGAATAAACTAGGGTGCAATACACAAGAACATCATACGAGTAGTGTCTAATGGAGGCTGGACCAGAAAGAGGAGTCTTATGAATGATGTTTGTTGATGTTTGTGAAGCATCCAAAGGAGCAAATCACAGCTTCCATGTTGGGACTACGGTGAAACGTTCCTTTAGTGTCAAAAATGCAGCCCGGGGGCCAAAACCAGCCCGGCAAAAGGTCCAGTCTGGGTCGTGGGATGAATTGCTAATTTGAATTTCCTAATTTGATCACAGTTTGGTTCTAAACTGTTCTAGCAAAGGTTGTGGACAAT
Organism: Planiliza haematocheilus; assembly: GCA_005024645.1. NCBI lineage: Eukaryota > Metazoa > Chordata > Actinopteri > Mugiliformes > Mugilidae > Planiliza > Planiliza haematocheilus. Next base: position 133,104 of record SRSE01001345.1, on the reverse strand, counting down.
AACACAACACGGAGACCAAAAGACTAAACAACATTATGTCAGAAATGTGCAGAAATTGTACTTTTTTTTTTATAACTAATTTCAGGATTTGCTCGTAATTCTTTGCACTAAAACAAAACGAAAGGTCCTGTGGTGTCTGGCAACAGAATGCTGTTAGGGTTCCTTGATCAGTCTGGGATCTAGTGAATGTGGAGGCCAGGTCAACACCTTGTGCTGTTCTTCTTCCTAAAGTGTTTTTGTGGCTGCATCCTGCTGGGGATGGCTGCTGCCATCAAGGAGTGTCATTGCTATGGGGTGGGGGTGCCTGGTCTGGTCTAGGTGGGTGCTACATGTCTAAGTAACATCCACACCAATGAATGAAGCCAGGTCCAGAAGTTTGCCAGCAGGTCATAATGTTGTGGCTGATCGGTGTATGTGGCCCCTGAACTTAAATAAGTTTACCATCTTTGCTTTAGAAGAAAAAGTCACAAACATAAATAATCTTAAAGGCTTCAGTAAAGGATTAACGTGAGATCTACGGCAGCACTCTTGACTATAATTGTTGAATAATTGTGATGCAGCAGCAGTGAACACTTAGATTTTAATGTACGTCTGTCTTTCTTTATTCAGAGTACGCCGCTGTGTGAGCTTGATATATTATGTAGCTGCCAGTGAAATGAGAGGTTAGACGGCAGCTCAGAGACACTCGAATGCGGCGTAGGCGGAATGCATTTCAAACACTCAGAGAGCAGACAATGGCCAACCTGAGAGAGCGGGGAGGTGAGGGGAGACACGGGGGGGGGGGGGGGGGGGGGGGGGGGGGGGTAGAAAGGGACAGAGAAAGAGAGGGGTGGTGGCGGGAGGCAAGAGACGAGGCAAAGAGGGCACAGGGACAGAGGGAGGTGTGGAGATAAAGAAAGCAGTGGAGTGGGCGGACGAGGTGGGGACAGCGGCTGAGCGAGGCCAAAGGAGGTGTTCATGACTCACTTTTCTGTGTTGTCTTCTGAAACAGCACGGCGTTTTCCCCCGTGGTAAAAAACTTGAAAGAGGTGCAGTTTGATTCTGGAGGAGGGACGAGATGGAGGACGAGTAAGTGAGACACAAACACAGCGACGGGCAATCTTGACGAGCATCTTATTGAAATTCAAAGGATCCACATCTCTCTCTCTCCCCTTCTTCTCACATCCCACCTCTGCACACTTTACTTTCAATTATTCTCCATCAAACATAATCAGCCGTGAACGTCAATGACGAGCTGAAGGTGACAATCCGAAGCTTCCTGCGCAATTTGTATTCCGCCGTCCTCATGGTGCGTTACAGTAATTAGAGTTTGGCCGTCAAATAGATTGTGACACCTTTATCTGTTGCCTCAAACACACGACACACACACACACACACACACACATCGCTCTTAATTAGCGTGATCAAAGCCTCATCCTCAGAGTGTTCCAGTTACTTTCCTTTTTTCCTCCCACAACAGCAGCTGCAGAGGCTGCTGCGCTCAACTCCCGGCACTTCGACGAAATTCAAATCCCGTCAGCAAATAAGCGGCCGCTGCAGCCGGCCAGGCGGACAATAATTGGACTTCCCTTTGACTGAGCACAGAACATGTGTACACCTTAATCCCCCTAAAGGAAGACACGGTTGAGCTTGCTCCATCACAGGTGTCTGGCTCAAGGAGACTCCCATGTGTTGTGATGACCAGACTGTGACCAAACGTGAGTCTCACTGCAAACACTTCTGAACAGATGGAGTCTAATTTGGCCTTGGAATTGACTTCGGTTTGGCTCATTTTCCTCAATAAACAAGAACACAATTCTAATATTGCGGTTCTCTTGATGTTTTGGGTTGTTTTTTTGTAAATTCTGAGCGCTGCAAAGCCACACTGCTTTTGAGGTTGTGTCATGATGGGAACAAGCCCTACATGTCCGTAGGCGTTCACCAGCCGCTTGAGATGAACAGTCCCTCCAGTGAATTCTGAGTTTACCACGGCATCTAATCCCAGCTGGCTGGTAAACCTCCAGAGAGAGTGCCCATGAGGCATCCCCACCAGATGGGGATCAGTGGTTCTACTCAGATCTCCCTGCATACGTCCGAGCCATCACCCCATCACCAAGGCTGAGCCTATCGACCCTACTAAGGTTTCTAGGATTATCTCATTTTATCATAGATCTCCTGGTAAATCGAAGGGTTTGCCTTATAGCTTCTTCACCACTACAGTTTGATGAAGCAAACCAGCTTTCCATCTCCATTTGTAAACTTCCTAACTTTGCAGCAGGTAGTCATCCCCAACTTGGAGCAAAACAATCATTTTCCCGCAGGGCACTTTAACCTAAAACTTGCGACTCTTACAAAAAAGACACATCCCTCTGTAAACGTTTGACAAAAAGTGTAGCTTTCATGGTTTACACTGGTAACATACATAGAAGACACACTTTTCTTTGATATGTGTCTCAACAAAGATATATGAAGGATATTTTTAATTTGGAAGTTCTTGGCTTTGACTTGTTTTGCAAGAACACATTTATTACTATTGTTTTGTGTTTAATTTCATTATTATCCACAATATTTGTTTATTAGACGCATATATGTATCTGAAATGATCTACTGGGTGTTCCTCTTTTATGGTGCGTTCACTCCAGCAGAGAAGAAGCCACAGGGTAGACGTCATGACGCCTGCCACATGTCATGTCCCCCTGATGGACATGACAAGGGGCAAATCAAATTTGCGCCGGCTACAGCTGTTTGCAGCGCTCCAATGACATGGCAACGTGTCAACCTGTCATGTGTTTGACTGTCGGGCGGCCAAACTGAATGTGGTGAAAGAGAAATTTAACTGAAGAGTGATCACGTACAAGACGTTTAGACGAGACTAAACGGAGAATCAGTCAAATTAAGTGGGAGCCTCAATAAGTATATCATACTATAGCCCCCGTACTCAACAATAACAGATTTGCACCAGTCTGCACCAACTGATGCAAGCCCTCCCCTCTCGTTCACTTCCTGTCTGTCTCTTCTGAGTCCAAAAAACACAAAATGTCTCCTTCATATTCTTCAAACCAGAGTTTCCCAAACTTGTTTCTGTCCTTTTCTATGTTCACAAAATCCCAGAGCACCCTGCAACCCTGTCCTCCACTGAGCCGGTAACTCTGTAAAACCACCTCGCTTGTTTTGATGAAAATCAAACAGATACCTCGCCCGAAACCGGATGACAGACGCACACAGGTGTCTCTGTGGACACTCTGTCCTTTTTGTATTTTTTTTCTTTTATGTGAATCATTCCTCAAAAAAAAAAAAAAATGGAGTTCACACAAGTGAGTCACGGCGAAAGGGAAGCAGTCCTGCAAATAGCTCTGACAATCATTTCCCTCATACTGCCTAAAAAAGTCCAAGTTAGATGTCCGAATGTCACTTTTAACCCACAGGTCTGTCTCATTAGCATTAGCTGCTCATGCATAAGCTTATTAAAACTGGAAGTGGAATATAGCCGGTGCATTGAGCTTTGTCTGATTTAGTGAATCATTTAGAAAGTATAGTGGTGTCTAACCCTAACCCTAACCCTAGCTCTCCCTCGTAAGGAGTTTCTCTGACCCTAATGGAGCTTTAATCAATACTCAATGCATTCAGAACAATGAAAGCTAATGCATTCATCCTCCTGCAGCTGTGAACACAAATCATAACTCAGTCGTTTAGACACTCGTACCAGAGGCTTTGGTATTGTTGGCCAAGTATCCCTTCACTTGACCCAAAAACAAGCTGTGGTCCATTTCACTCAGACTAACAATGACTCAGCCAGTTAGTCAGACAGTCTACTCAGCCAGCCATCAAACATTGAGCCAAGCACCATTTGTCAAGCCAGGAAGTCAGGTGGACCGCTCATTCATCCGAACTCGCTCCCACAAAATGAGCTGTCCAACGAGCTCGACAGTTTGACAAACGTCCGCTCGGCCCGTTTTCCTGTCAATCATCGGCTTTACCTCCAACAGTGCAGGCAGTCAGCCATCCTAAGTATCACACAGACAGCCACCCATGCAGTCAGTAAATCTTCCAGTCACCTCCGGGCAGTTCAGCAGGTCCACAGCTCTCTCTTTCTGGGTCAATATCGGCCACCCACAGGGTCTTGGTGCAGCCCTTCCACAGTCCGTAGTGAGCCGTCAGGCATGTCTGCAAAACCAAGAGCAAGGATTTCATAAAACAAGATCTGCAGCAATATTCTTTTGCCATCTATCACACGGGTTCAGCCCTTTGAAGCCCTTTCATTTCCCCTAATACTTTTTGAATTGCAGCGCATCCCCCCGAACAGATTAATAATATCTGAGACACATCTGAAACCTGAGGTGCCAGATGGTTTGGTACACATCTGGGAAATTGTCATTGGGAAAATACTTGGCAGGTGATGTGATGAACAATCTGTTCATCTCTAAAGGCGGTGGCAGGATAACTTCAGTAGTCAAACAGAGCTGTATCATGCTGTAGGAGTGTGATGGAGGTTAAACACAACAAGCTGAACTCTGGAGATGTTTAAAGGCTATGCAGCCGTCAGCACAGCTAGCCGTGTGGTCAGGAAGTTGGATGGTTTGTCGTGTGATCTCATGAATCTCACAAGAAAACAGCTCGTGAACACATCAGTGAAAAAAGTACCGTGTGTCATGAGAAGAAGTTTCAGCTTTTTCACCTGGTTGTTATAGAAATTCTTCGGGGGCGACAGCTCCACCCAGAACTCCGTCCCGACCCCGAGGACGGTCAGGACGACGCCCACGATGGCAACGAAGAATGCTAATTTAATCTAGAGACATAAAAAAAGCATGTCATTCAATTCAGCTGATTTAATTAGTTAATCTTTCCTCTGTGTAATGAATGATGAATAGCTTATAATCCTGCTTGCATTAGATCCTACAGTTTAAATAAATCCTCTCCCAGTATAAATAGGCCACCCATTAGTAGCTGTGCAACTTGCAAATTCAACATCAACAGTCCTGTGATGCAGCTGGAGTCTTTTCAGATTTCTCTGTCTCTGCAAACTTGTTAATTTGGATGCTGTTATGATACAGAAGTGCTGAAGTAAAATCTGTGCATTTCTGTTAGAAAAGTGAGATTTAAATATATGAAATAAACACTTGTTTTGCACATAACCTCACGTTTTATCTCCTTAAAGTCAAAGAACTGCATTTGATCTTTTAATAACTCTTTCATTCCTTTGCTCTGATTCTTTCCATTTGCTGCAGCGTACCGTCATGCCGCTGCAGCTAGAACACACATTCACACAACATTAAAGCCATCACCTTTCCTTCCTGGGCCTCACTCATGGCGGGTCCAGTTGACGTCGTCCTGCGGCGCTTGCCCCCGCCAAACGTGCTGCGTCCAGACATCAGGCCGGCCAGACCTCCCGCGCCCTGGGGCGCTCCTCCCGGTGCAGCCCCAGCCGCCGCTCCTGGACCCACTGTGCCCTCATCAGCCACAAAAAAGGTAGACCACATTTTGCAGGGAATAAAAAAACAACCTCCAAGGGTTCAGTTTGATGGCCAAACTTCCTCAAAGTTTGGCCTCAGTCCAGTTTCAGCAGGAGACAAGAAACAAGAAAGTTGATGCGTATTCTCAGTTTGTGTCTGGAGAGAAAACAGTACAAAGCAGCAAAGAGAAGCTAACCAAAAATTAACATCCAATGTCTCCAAAGACCCTTTAGCAGGAAAAGGTAAGAATCAGCCTCTCCTTGAGAAAAAGCCTGAGAAAAAATGGTGGCTTGGATGACAAATAAAAAACGGATAAATTCATCATCGTGAAGCAAAAAGAAAAGAAAACCAGCGAGTATAGAAGAAGTGTTTCTGCTGAGCGTCACCAGAGGTAGAGGTCAGGAGTGGATGGACACCTCCTAGAGATGAGAGAGCAAAGAGGAAAGGAAGCTGATGTCATCATGATAGCAGCGTAAGTTCAAGTGTGAGTTTTAGAGATGATCTACTGAAGGTTTGCTTCTGCCAAAACTGTTTGATAAGAGCAAAGTAAGGTTGAGCAAAGTGTGAGGCGTTAACTGCTGTAAAGCAGCAGACATAGATTTTCATGCCAGTTGTTAGCAAATGTCAGAGACATACACTATAACCATTTATGTGTGCATGCAGTTTATAAAGGTGGGTCAGATTATATAAATGGGAAAAAAGTTGTGCTATTAATTGCGTGATTTTCAGTGCATGAACGCCAAGGCTTTTAGAAATCATACCTTAGTATATTTATTCCATATTTCCTGCAAAATTTAGGTAAATTTTTAATGCAGAAAAAAAAGATGTGGTGTATTTTAAGTATTTTTGCTTTGTTTTCCAAATATATTGATAATGCACTGCTGACAATTGTAATTCTGTTAAGTATGTTTTTGCACAATTGTACTATTTTGTCTGATAAAGTAGCATAAAATATGGATAAAATATGCATTTATTGTATTTAAGTAGGCAGCGAGTGCAGCTTTCAGTATATTTACTACAACTTGATTGTTGATTGTTCAGTTGAACACATCTTTGAGTATAGTCATTTATTTATTCATGTTATTTCACTGTTATTTCATTTTCAATTTTATTTTTTTATAAATATATTTTATAAATGCTTCTCCATCTTTATAGGCCATGCATGCTATGCTGAGTGTCTGTAATTTGCAGCTGCAACAGTGAAATTACCCAGTTTGAGATTAAGTGTTTAAAGATCTACTTTTAAAATATATTTTGGCATAATTATTTTTGGCTTGGGTTGCATAAGAAAAGGGTTCCACTTTAGTTTATGGTCACAAATGAGACACCAGAGGGTCAGCGATTAGATTACACAGTGTGAAATACCAGGCAAAAAAAAAGAAATAAAAGCATGCGACGTGACTCTGCGTGTTACGTGATGAAACCAGGATCCTGTCATCAGATGTCGTTATTATTTTAAGGCCAAACTCGACTGTTCATAGTGATTTTTGATTTTGATTTTTTCAGTTACACCTAGCTCTTGTTCTTTTGGCTTCGGAGAGCACTTTCCAAATAAGTGTGAGGTTGAGGAGGTGTGTAAGAGGTGCAAATTAGTTCCTGCAGATGCACTTCTGTTCTTCCAGGTGCTGCCTTTCTCTCGATCCTCTGCAGGTGATTGAACGCACCTGATCTCACTTGGTTCATCAAGGGATAAAGCATAAAAGCTGAGAGAGCCTCACAGCCAGCTGCTTAGTGGACAGTCTGGCCAGCAGATGCACTTTGTGCTGCTGAGCTCGGTACATTTACTCCATCCTTAGACAAGGAGGGTTTTGTGTTGTTTTTGTGCATCTGTTGTTACGTATATTGTGATTTTACTGTTAATTGTTACTTCTCTCATCCCCTCCTCTATCCCTGGGGAAAAGCACAGAACTGGAGAGAACTTTGCAAATAACAGAAATCACAAGTAATTATCTGTGTCATTAGGACAGAAAGACTAATGTAAAAGCGCTTAGCATAGCGGTATCGCAATCAGTAATCTATTTTAAGATGTTATGTGACAGCAACCACATACAGAAAGCAGTCAGCATACTGAAATCATAACCTGCCGTCTATTCTGAGACACTTTGCTGTAACTCGGCGGCACAAAAACACTTATCGCGTTCAAGACGTAACCAATTATCTATTCTGAGATACTCTGAGATGGAGAGAAAGAAACGTCCTGCAGACACGCAGAAGCCTGTGAATCAAATCTCAAACCTTTCTGTCTCCTGGGTAAATGAAGCAGCTGTCCTGCTGCGTTCCACTCAGATGTGGTGACAACAGACGTGACATGCAATCCTCGCTCTTGTTAGCAAAAAAATGAAACGCATCCCCCCCGGGAAGAACACACAACTTTACTTTCACATCAGCGTCTGTCTTGTTAACAAGATAACAAGAAGCAGAGTGCAAGTTCGGAGATGTTTTCAGGCACGTTAGATAATTATCCTGAAAACACGGGGCACACTTACATGCAAATCCAGTCTTTAGTGCACATCTTAAAAGTACAGTTCACATATTTAACATCTGACTACTTCAGTGAGACATCAATTCAAGAATCAAATAAGACATTCTTTCTGCACAGTACACTAAAGTATTACTGCACTCTGTTGCAAGTCCTGATTTTCTGATGTATTTTTTGCAAATACCATTTGGTGATGAATCCTTTCTGTCTCGGTTGAGAATTATGTAACATGTTTTAAAATTATTTGAAAATATCAGAATAAAATATATATTTGAGTAAATTGAGAAGCTCAGAAAAACAGAAATTTATTGCAACCAGAACACTTTACTGATTAAGATTAATTAGTACCAAGTCAATACAAACGCTACAAGTAATGAAAATGTCTTACAGAGCCATTGACGTCCTTGCACAGTGTGAAAATACTCGATGCACCTGCAGCTGTTGTTGTAGTAGGCCTAGTAGTAGCGGCTATAGCAGTTTATTTTTAAGCTAATGCGCTAATCCAGACAGATATGCGAGAAAGATTTCCAAAATGTTTCTTGGAAAAACATGTCGGCAGGTGTATTCATTGGTCCTAGGATTAACCTCACAACTGTTAACTATATCATGAAAATGGAATTAAATTAACTAATCGTTTCCTGCGTAGCTGCAGTACTGAAAATATTGAGAATTACATGCAAAAAGGTACATTTTAGCAAAAAAAACTGGATTGCATGCAATTTGTCAAAAAGACGATACTTAAGAAATTTGTCTTTATGAGCTTACATGTAAATATAAGGCATTCACAAGCGGCTTAGGGGGTTTTAAAATACATGTTAGTGGCTTAGAAAGAAGAAAATTACGCTGTTCTCACTCAAATCTGATCACGGTTCTCCTTATAAGGCTTCCAATTGGACCCGTATGGAAAAGTAGCATTGAAGCTGGAGGAAGAAACTCATTACAGCAGCTATGAGCAGCGTCAAAGACACTGTTTAACAGATTCACCGTCTGAACAAATCCTTCTTACTGTCTCCAAAAATAAGCCAAACTGGATCAGCACCAAGGAGAATGTTCCTGTTTGATATGACACGAACGGCAAACTGGACTACATGAACACTGAGCTCTGAGTGTTTGAACTAGCAGCCAGTGGAGCTATATCACCCCCCACCCAGCCCAACGCCCCCAAACAGCTCAGCAGCCAAAAAACTAATATATACACATGTATATATCCTGCTGAAATACGACGCATTAGCTTTATTTGTTTTTTTCACTCTTTAACGCGTGCTTCGCAGCTGCCACCTCACAAATATCACAACAATGATATTAACAAGTTGCTGACCTGGTTTTTGTGTGTGTGGCTCTGCTCGGAGTGACGGAGGGCGAGGTGAGGCTCGGAGAGGGAGTGTGTTAGTAGGGAGAAGCGAACGGGTCGGGGGAGGGTCAAAGTGGCTCGCAGTTACGTCTGGGGGAGGATTTTTTTGTGTGTGTGGGGGGGGGAGTGGTTGTTGTGCGTATGTTTGGATGTGGAGGGTGAAAAAGAGCATCAGCTGAATATGTGTGCGCGCATATGCATGCCTACATATTGGCCTGCAGCCCCGTTTGTATGTGGTTTTATATAGTTATGTGGACCAGACCTGACGGCTCACCAGCGCCATGAGGACTTTTGGAACTGTGAGGACATTTTCGCAGGTCCTCACATTGTCTTTAACGTCAACACTTTTTGGGCATAAACTTACACTTACAGTAAAGTTACGTTGTGTGAGGCAGCCAGTTGAAATGATTAGGGCTAGAAATGCCAGTGTGTGTGTGAGTGTGTGTGTGAGTGTGTGTGTGTGATCGTGTGTGTGTGTGTGTGTGTGGTATGCAGTCACTCAGTAGCTTCTGTAAGTGAATCTGTTTGTTTACGCTAACATGGACAGTTGTGCTGGATAGGTTTCTCAGTTTAATATGTACTTGTGTGAGAATGTGTCACACTGCATACACTCAACTCTATTTCTTTATCTGTGTGTGGGTGGGTGTGTGTGTGTGTGTGTGTGCCTCTTCTATTTTTGCCACCCACCTGTTAATGACATTAAAGCCGACCCAGGAGGGGAAAGGGCTGCTTGGAGGGGGGGCTTGTGTCAGCCCGACCCTGGCTGAAAGGCTCATGTCTGTGGCCGCCGCTACAATCCCACTGATTGAAGAGGGAACTGAAGAGTCGACACCTCGAAAACGCCGCAGGTTGGCTGTAGCTGGGCTCACGTGGTCGGACGTTGGAGCCATGAGATCGACTGAACCAGACAGTGGAAACCTGATCTCCTCAAGCCCGCTGACGCAGGCGGTGCACTTTATCCACTGTGGATCATTCCTCCAGGTCTTTGAAGACTGTTAATTCTTAAAATTCATCTATTTGTAATGTTGTTCCTCTGAAGGGACGGTCACATCATACCCCAGTAATCAGATGTAGTATCAACAACAAGTGCAGAGTATGTAAGCAAAGGACAAGCTTTAGCTCATGGGAGCTTTGTGAATAGTATTGACCCGCTGTGATGTAAGAAACCACCATGTAAAACAAAGCCTCTGTGGAGGTTTTAACCCTTGAAGTGAGTGTGAAATGTTTGGTAGTAAACATCATCTCAACTGTAACTTCCTTCTCGTGTCTTGTTGGACTCTACACTTTGACTCTGGCACCGAACGAGAAGCCTTGACCCAGATACATGTTACCTGTCACATGGATATCTGCTAGCTTCACTGAAAGCCCATTGGTTGTCTGCACAGGAGCATGGCCAATGGGAGGCTGCAGAAAGCGGATAATTCACCAATCAGCCACAATATTATGACCACTGAGAGATGAACTAAATAACATCTAAACCATCTTGTGACAGTTCAGTGTTCTGCTGTTAAACTTGTGGACCTGGCTTCATTCATTGGTGTGGATGTTACTTAGACATGTAGCACCCACCTAGACCAGACCAGGCACCCCCACCCCATAGCAATGACACTCCTTGATGGCAGCAGCCATCCCCAGCAGGATGCAGACACAAAAACACTTTAGGAAGAAGAACAGCACAAGGTGTTGACCTGGCCTCCACATTCAAAAGACCCCAAACGTATAACGTATCTATGGGATGATCCACAGAGGCCCCTCTCCTCAAAGGCCCCCCAACTAACCACAGGACACCCTCAGAAGGCCCCTGTCCATTCTCTAATGAGTCACAGGTGGTCATATATATAGTCACAACTATAATAGACACAACATTTTCTTTTTGCATGAACGGCCTCTAAGAAGGACTCATAGACACATTTTCAAGAGATTATGCGCGAATTCCAAAAAATATCCATGAATAGAAACCAAATAAAGTCAGAATGTATACTGGGTATCTATCCTCACCATGTGTCCCTGCATATAAGCACTACAAGTATTTATTCAGTTCATTTTCCATCCATCTAATCAGAGGGACAGTAAGTGTCTGGTCCGCCTGCCGCCTGAGAAAGAGAGAGAATACCGCAGTCAGATGTGCCCGGCATTGTGATAAATGGTGTGTGCGCAAGCAAGAAGGTCAGACAGACGGAGACAGACAAAGATGAAGGACTGAATGTGAGGGAGGGAGGGGGGGAAGGCGGATGAAGAATTGCTCTGAAAGAGAAGAACCAAATAATGATGGACGGGGGAAGCAAGACGAGCTCAGACAAATGCCTCTCTGCAGAGACGGAGCAGCCGAATTAAGATGCACAGCATGCTGACGTCTGAGTTATGAAGAGTTTACACACGGGGCGGTCATTTAGCCGTTATTAATCTTCAGCCTTGAGTCTACTGGAAGAGACAAGTTTAAATTGTTTAGAATCACAGAGTTTTTATACGATGACTTGTCATTGCATCAGTGTCGCAGTGTCTTTGAAGGGTTTCAGTCATCCAGGTCACGATATAGCCAAAGTTGGACTTGTAAGGTTTATTGAGGACACTTTGCCGCTCATCCAAGTAGCTTCTTCAGTTCTAAAACGTTGGTGGGGAGTTGGGCACATCTGTGGGTGTTGCCCATCATCCAGGTCCTGGTGCATCCAAAGACAAGGGCAACTGGACTAGTAGAGTTTCTTGATGTTTTATCCAAGTGGCTTCTTTGGGTTTCCAATGGGTGACACCCATAGGTGTTCCTGTTCATACCCCAACCTCACACCAGTCGTTTAGACCTTGTTAGAGAATAATTTATCTTCCCTATGGATAGTTTGTGTGGTTAATGTGGCATTACTTCTGGCGTCAGTTATCTGCCCTATTTTCTCTCTGAGGGACATGCCAAGACCAAGGTCCCTCTTTGGCGTCTTCAATCTCACTCTCTGGAGGACACTTTGCATTACAGGCATAGCTGTAGAGTTAGACGATAATGGCGTCACTGGAAGACACCCAGCTGGTGTGAATCCTTATCTTCATGTTTATGCACTGTAGCCAATTGGATGCTAACACTCCCCCCTGCCTCAGCCTTGCCTGCTAATATAAAATCTGAGCTTTACTGTTTGTTCCTTAGAGTTGAGAGTTGATCTCATGCACTTACGTTGTGATGACGAAGCTTCGGTTCTCCTCGATCGAGCCTAAATAAACTCCTTCTGCATAAGACATACAGGACTCCGGTGCTTCTCCCGTTAGGGTTAGTCCCGTTGCCTTTGTTTCAACTTGTTCTTTGGATAGAATTTCATAGTTTTAGTTTTGGCTTTGCTGAACAGGTTAAACACGATGAAGATTAAATGTTGGCACTGCAGCAGTGAACCTTCTGTTCCAAAGCTGATGAAGTGTAGATATGGTTGTTTATTGCTCCTAAATATAAAGACAATGATTTATAACACACAGTTGCTTGACTTTGCTCACTTTTTATTTATTTATTTTTAATTTAATCCTTTATTTATAGCAGAATAGTCGACTTCACACTGTTCTGCCGGAACTAATGAAGGCTCGGAGCTTTGTTCAAGGACAGCTGGACGCTGAGCATCCAGGGAGAAAAGAAAGAGAGTATTACTTATGTACTTTCTACTCCCACACCCAGCCAGTCCTGGGATATGTCCCGATGCCCTTTCTGGCGTCCTCCCATTTTATCTGCAAAGTGTAAACATAGTCATGTATCTTTCAAGGAAATCCACAGCTCCAGATCTGCCCGTAATCCGGCCCCTGTGCAGTAGTGAGCCCTAACCATAAGATGGCACTACCTGGCAGAGAGGCATGCATGCATGCAGGGATGGAGGGGGGTTGGGGGCTTGGAAACTAAGCTGCCCTGATCCTTAAGGCATGCAGAGAGGCAGGAACCTGAACCCTGAACTAGTGTGTTGATGTGAGGTCTGATGAGATTACACCAACACAAAGGGGCAATAGGATTTATTAGGATGCATGACCTGCCAAGGATGATGCTCACGTCCAGATTCATGTTTACAGACTGGGAGAAACTATCGCTGCAGCTCAGCACAGCTAACACAGCCAGTTCAGGGGAGTGTGTCCACCAAAAATCCACCTCCTTCCATCTTGTTTTTCAACATTGAGAAGCACGTTAGGGTGTGGGGATACGTTTCCACAATACTTATGAGGAAATTAAATTTAAATGTATCCTGTGGAGTTTAGGAGCCATGGAGCAGCTTATTAATGATGTCCTTGTTCTCCGGTCTGTGCATGCAAGCGACAAGCAAAACAATGATGATCAGCTGGGAGCAGATAAACAGTCCAGCCAGTGATTTTCATGGTTCAGCCAGAGGCAAAAATGTTCCAAATCACACAGCAACGTGCCAACGAAGCCAGAGAGGGCGGTTTTTGTGTTTTATGAGCAGGGAGATGCACTCGACTCTCCACGGCCTTCCTAAATATCCTGCACAACTTACATAAACAATAAATATGCAGTTTAGCTTTTTAGTTTTTTCAACCATGCAACTTTTGTCCATCCGGTACAATCCATGGGCAGTAGATGACATTTATATCAAATTATTCAGGATGGGTCAGTTTTGACCCAGAGGACAACAGAAGCCAAGCTACAAACTCAAGCGCTGACAAATAAAACCAACCCTGACGTGTGAGTGGCTGCAGTTCTTCTAACGTCCACTAGAGGCAGACTCCAACAGTCAGTCAATCCCCATAGACCTCCATGTTAAAACTTTACAGCAGAAACAGACATGTTTACAGGCTGGTACAAACACAGCCGTGGTCCTTTATCTGATTTCTCCATTTGTGACTTCTATGCGTTGGTGTATTTTTATGTAACTCACCTGTTATGCATAATTAAGGGCGTGGCTTGTTTGAATGACAGGTGGCTAGCTGCTTTCGGCTCAACAACCTCCACCTCTCTGACCTTTTTTGAATTAGCAGGGAGTTAAACAGGCACCAACAAGATGGAGGCACCAGACTGAGCTTCACATCCACTCTTCAGGAGCTCTATGAGTGACATAATGAAAGATGTTTCCTTATTTATATACAGATCACAGAATTATGCATCTTCATCATCTTCTGAGGCTTAATAAGAATATACTGCTACTTCTGACTGCAGGCTACTACCACTAAACGCTTTCCTAAACATCCAAGGAACTTAACTAAAGATCTTCCTAAAATGTTCATAATTTGTTCATAAATAGACAAAAAACTAACCTCAGGTTTTGTCTGTCACTTAAGTTATTGTAATACTATGATTTAACAAAACTAATCAACGTCTCCATCTTAATCATAGACCACCATTAGCACGTGGCCAACCATTCTGCAGGCTTCATTTAGCGACTTTTCTGCACCATCTTTGATTTCTTAAACTGAACACGACCCTATCTGGATGCAGACTGTGATCCTGATCGGTTGTATTCTTTAATTTTTAATGCACACTCTTCTTTCTACACATTCAAGGTAGATGCTCAAGGACAACAGAAAGCCAGCTAGCCTCCTGCAAGTTTTTTTTTCCAAAGAATTAGGATTATAATCAAGGTCTTATGTTTTACAATGATAGGGCAGTGTTATGCCTGGTGGCTGCATAACTAAAGCGGGTTACTGCTGCTTTTCTTAAGCCGCTGTGAGTCAAGGCAGCGACTGATGTAGAGATGAGGAGATTACTTTTGCTTTTTTTTATGACAGAACTGGAGAACGGAGAAAGATTTAAAAGTCTAGGAAGCAGATGAAAAGAGATGCATTAAAGAAACAAGCAGAGTAGATGACGGCCTTTTTGTTCTTCGTCGTCTGCGGCCTCGTTATTCATCTGCTCATTCTCCGTCGTCATCTGTTATTGTGTAAAGGACAATTAGATAATGTAACCGTGCATCAGTGATGACCTGCTGGTCACGCTCTAAATCACCATTTGTAAATACTAATCGTGTCCTTATAGTAATTAGGGAAAAGAGACGCAGACAAAGAGATTTAAAAGTGAACTATATCATCAACTGGATAACGTGACTTTGACGTCTGTTGAAGAAAAAGTCTTGAAACTTTGGCTTCCGTCGTGAATCTAGCACGGGAGGTTTGACGCAAATGCAGGACCAGATGCAATGATCATTTTTAGTCTAATGAGAACTTACGGTTAAGGCAACAAAAAAGCGCTGCAGAGTGAGGCAGGATAATCCGATAAACCCAAATCAAGACAAAGCCAAGGAACCGTGAGGAGCTGAACAGAAACATCAGTCGGTTTGGTTAAATTAATTGAGCTAGCGGATCTTTGCAGGAGCATAATCGGTTCCCAACGTAGAGACTCCAGCAGCTTCCAGGCTCATGAAATGTTGCTGCAGCAGGTGATTCTTCTTCTCGTAACCAAAGATTTTACATCAAATACTTTAAATCAGACAATTATTCAGAACCACTCTTGTTTCGACCACGCGTCCTCTCTCACTCACTTATCTCAAAGCTGAACTTTTGGCGCTTACATAAGGCCGTTTGTACCGTGGCGTCTCTGCAGCAGCCTGAGCCGTCACTCAAATGTTTTATCAGACGCTCAAAACTTTTTCAAATCCACAGTTTTGGGAGCAGAAATATTTAAATTTATTCATAGTTTCATTCCTGCCATGTTTGTGTTTAATGCGTGCTCTCATTCTGGGAACCATTATGTGTCTGTCAGTCCCGCATTCACTGAAATGCTTTTACCACATGAAGAGCTTTGTTTCGTCGTGGCACGAATACATTTGGGAGTAAAGTCATTTCCTGACATCTATCATTCAACAGCACTAGAGAGAAAAATAAGTAAAAAATAGCATCAGACCAACACTCAACACACCTGCTGGAAAACAAGAGGAATTATTTTCACTGAAGATTAATACTGGGAATTATCTGCCTCATTTACATATGAGTAAATGCATGTGAGTACCAAGTACCAGGAATTCATTACTGGTTATGATGCTGCAGTGTTACAAAGCATAACATTATGACCAGATACTTGATCAGTTTGGGATCTAGTGAATGTGGAGGCCAGGTCAACACCTTGTGCTGTTCTTCTTCCTAAAGTGTTTTTGTGGCTGCATCCTGCTGGGGATGGCTGCTGCCATCAAGGAGTGTCATTGCTATGGGGTGGGGGTGCCTGGTCTGGTCTAGGTGGGTGCTACATGTCTAAGTAACATCCACACCAATGAATGAAGCCAGGTCCACAAGTTTCCCAGCAGAACACTGAACTGGAGCAAGATGGTTTAGATGTTATTTACCTGTCAGTGGTCGTAATGTTGTGGCTGATCAGTGCATATCTCAAATCTTGGTTTTAAGGGGACACCAGCAGTATTGCATACGCACAGGAAGTGAATGTCAAAGACCAAAGAAATTCACTCTGAAGTGATTGTAGTGATTGTCAGTGGGAGGGATTAATACGATGATTGACATACGATGCAAACACACAGCTGCCCCAAAGTTAACCCCAACGTAAAACCG
This sequence comes from Planiliza haematocheilus, assembly GCA_005024645.1. NCBI lineage: Eukaryota > Metazoa > Chordata > Actinopteri > Mugiliformes > Mugilidae > Planiliza > Planiliza haematocheilus. The sequence goes on along the minus strand of SRSE01001345.1, from coordinate 116,390 downwards.
TCCATGACTTTGGTTCCTACCACCGGTTTCACCACCCTGATGTCTGGTCTGGAGGTATTTTGACGGCATTGATGATTGATGGCGTTTGTTTGAGTCCCTTCGCCTTTGATTAGACCCAGTAGAGATTCTGAGCAGTAGAAGGTTTGGTCGTAGGACACCGATGGTGGTGCCTGGAGGATGGAACTGGAGCTCTGCATGGGATGCTTAGGATCTAGACCCTGGATGTGAAGACTGGAGTGGAGCAAAGCAGCAGTTCAGACCAAAACTACATCTAAAAGCAAAGGTGTGGCAACATCTGAACGGGAAATGGCGGCCAGAAGGTCCCACAGTGACTAACTACGGCTGCAAAGTGGATTTTTATCTCTCCCAGTACTGCATGTGCACAGTATCTGACTTATTTACTGGCTGTGTGGCTGCTACACAGCTACACTATGTCTCCAATGAGCTGTTTTTCTGCCCACTATGGCAAAAAATAAAAATCAGAAGAGGCTAAAAATACAGCTTACTCATACCGTATCATTGTCTCTTTCTAGTTCATGGTGTTACGACCAGTTTCTTTCTTTAAAGACGTACAAACTGGAGAGAGTTTGAGGCTGTTTTGGAGTCTGGATACCTGAGCAGCAGCAGTGAAGCCAAGGTCCTCCACCCTGATCAAATCCTTCAAGCAGGTTACAGCACACTTTTGCCGTTTTCAGTAAGTACATCATCATCTCTGCAAAGAGGCTTTCTGGACCACGACTTAAAATGCGTGCTAGCATTTAAAGCCCGTTAAGATGGTCATTTACAGCAGGGTTGTTGTGGTCAGAGTTAATAAACTTAGGGGATTACGTACACTTTCTAACATTTCCCCCAACATGATTGATCAGCGTTTAGGTGATGTTGATGCTTTTATTAACTTTAAGTGGATCTGCTACAGAAGAAAAGCTTAAATAAGATTCACACATCGACTGATGCGTGTACTCAAACTATTTTTAGCCATGCACATAATTAAAAACCTATTAGCTAAGGTGTTTCTCTTTTAATTAAAACTAGATATATTGAATGCTCTGAAATGTCACATATAAAAGAGTAAAAGAATCACATAATGACATAAGTCCACACTGTTGAGCACATCTTGCATAATACCAGGCAGCAGTCTGCTTCTTCTTTAGCTACATTACTTTCTATTCATAGCCTGTGTTCCTATAACTGGACCAAACCATAGTGAGCTTTAGCGCGATGACCTAATCTGGAGGTTACAATAATGCCAGTTAAGCGGCCGGTTGCCTGACTGCTGCCATGAGCAGCATAACCGGGGTCAGACCAGGGAAGAAAGGTCTGGATCTAAGCTGCCTCAGGGTTCAGTCCCAAACACACTTATGAAACATGCTTAGGCTGAGGAGAAGCTCAGACCTGCGTGAGAGCTGTCAAATTTTTACTGGTGGCCGTGGCGTGACCTCGACGCCAAACAGGAGCCGTAAACACCGGTCAGTGTGAAAGAGGAGGCGGCGTTAAGTTGTTTGGCCTTTTCACGGCAGTTAAAACACACGTGGAGGAACAAAGAGCAGACAGGGGATGAGCTGATTTAATGCACAAGAAAGAAATACAGTTTCATTATTTAGTAAATGAAGATGTTTGCTGTTAGCTGTTTGCACGAATAAACATCAAAATGTTTCTTTTCTATTATTGCAAACTGAACATCTTTTGACTTTGGACTGTTGGATGAATATAGAATTAGATTATGTTCATTTTACATTCTCATTCTTCAATAATAAAAAATAAAGCTTGCTTGAACAGGTCAGAGGTTCTATATCGTGCAGGTTTTGTGTCTGCATTGTAAAATCTTTAATATTGCATCAAAAGAAATAATTTCTTTTTACATAAACTCAAGATATTTAAATTCCCTTTAACTTTATGTGTGATTGTTTGTGTGGCATCAAACAAAAGAGATTGTTTTATCTTCAAAAGCATTTCTGTGGTTTGTCATTTTCCTGCTTTCCTCCTCTGATTTCTCATCCGTGTTTAATCCGGCGACGATGTCAACGATGCTGCGTCGAGACTTTAATAGCATCAGAGAATCTCTGTGATCTAAATTAAATGCAGATATGGTGTGAACAGAGAGGAGAGGAAGCACTGAGGAGAGCTTCTGTTTTTTTTTCCCCTACACCCACATACAGGTTCAGAAAATAGACCGACGCAGACACAAGACCTGCTTCGGTTTATTCTGACTGTTTTTCCTCTGAACTCACTTAACTTTCACACTTTTGTTCTTACTACCACTACCACTCCACACCTACATGCACAGGGCAGCGAGAGACAACAGTGAGCTCCCACTGGGTCGGAAAATATGATCTAACATTAGCACGTTAACGCGATGTTCCCTTTTCCACAGCCTGCAGCGCACACAGGAATTAATTCCTCAAATATCTGGGAATAAAGTGTGAGCCTTTCACTTTGTGCATCAAGACGTTTAGCCTGTTTCTTTTTCAGTAATCTGAACCAGACTTTCTCTCACGATTTACCATTTGTGTTCTGCCAAAGCTGGCATTCATACGAGCCTTTTTCTTTCCAGCTTGTAGCATCTCTCAAACCAGTTGTTCACTTTCATCCTTGGGCTTCAGTCGAGCATCACTCCTGAAGGCTGAGAGATGAAACCAAAGTGGAAGTTTTTATAACCACGTTTTCCACAAAAAACGACTTAAGGCTGGTTTACGAAAACAATAAAAATGTATTTCAGCTTGGTTCCTTAAACGTCTAATTCACTGCCGCATTTCATTTGTTCAGTTAGTTGCATCCACTCCGTATGATGGTAGCCAGCCATTTAAAACAATAATAACTGTTAAAATGTCAGGAGTAGACTGATGCGTACGTAGCCTACGCCGGTGCAGGCCTTTTATACTTGTGTGCTCGTCAGTCTGGCTCACACTTTCACCAAAATGTCACCGAACACAAATCATACAGATGTCTCAGTCTCCAAACCTCCTCGGTTAACCTTACCGACTCTTTTATGATCCAAAACAATCAGTTAAAACCCTGTGGAGATGGAGAAGCAGCTGAAAACACTAAAGTAAATGTCAGTTACGGTGCTAGACTCTGCGCTATCGCTGTAGCTTCTGCGTCAACTGAAAGTCTATAAAAGTGCAGTTCCTCTAATGTCCACTAGAGGCTGGCTCCAACACTGAGTCAATCCCCATTGACCTCCATGTTAAAATGTCCAACTTTACAAGAGAAATAAACACGTTTACAGCAAGATCTTTGTAGCTAGTTTCTTCATTCTTGACACCTGTTTGATTTTTTTTTTTTATAGAAGTGGCTGCTTTACGTGACAAGTGGCTAGCTGTTTCTAGCCTTTAGCTTTTAAATTAGCTGGAAGATAGTTGGAGTGCGGCGCTGCCAAAAGATGGCGAATGTTGGAGGCGTCACACTGAGCTTCAAAACTGCTCTTCAGGAGTTTTCCACCTCTTTGAACATTTTTAAATTAGCCGGGAGTTTGGAGGAGTTGAGCAAGATGTTGATGGCGTGAGGCGCTACGATGAGCTTCATCTTTCTGTAAACTCAAAGGTTTTACTGCAGCGTTGTTGCTGCTTTGAGGACTCGTGTGGTGCAGGTTTTCTTGAGCCACCTCTTCTTCCAGCCTGGCATCAAGTCCACTTTGCTTCTCCAGGATCTTGGCTTCTTTCTAAACTGTCCCTACTTGTTACTCACTGAACATCAGCATAACAAAGGAGCTGATTGTCAACCTATTATCAGTGGCACTGAACGGGACAGAGTGGACAATTTCAGATACTTGGGAGTGATTGTCTCACAGAACTCATCACCTGAACAACATGGTGAAGAAGGCCAGACAGCGTCTCTACCTCCTCAGATGCCTCAGAAACTTTAAGCTCCCTCTCAAGGTGCTCAGGAACTTTTACACCTGCACCACATAGAGCACCACCTGGATTGGAAACTGCACCAGGCAGAACTTCATGGCCCTCAAAAGGGTGGTCCGTTTAGCAGAGCAAACCATCAGAACCTTCCTCCCCAACCTGCAGGACATTCACACAAAACGTTGCAGGCGAAAGGTCAAGAAGATCCTAGAACAGCCCAGTCACCCTGGACTAGTGATGTGTGATATTTCATCATTTACGATATATCATCAAAAACATTCTCCACGGTAAGAATATGTCATCCCGCGATAAAAATTATAACTTCCCATTGATGACGTATATATGTGAGCGACACACTCTCAGCCCAACATGTGAGGAATATTGACAAACTAACAATGGTGGAAGGTGGAGCAGATACGCCGGCAGAGAGGAGCTCGTTCCTAAACGAGGCTCCACCTCCATGATCTGGTTTGGTTTTAACCCCTTAACGCCTCAATTGATTCTTCAATTATATAAAGAAATGAAATATTTGTATTTTTGTTACCACTCCGGCCGGTCCTACCAGAAACTAGTGCTTGAGTATTACATGCGTTATTTCAGCTGCAGTCTGAACGGAAACAGTGCGTCGTGATAGCGACACTAGGCATGAAGGGGTTAAAAAGTCTGACGCGGAGCAGCAAATTACAACATGCAAGGTTTGCAAACAAATAGTGCATAAAAAGGACAGTAACAGCAGTAATTTGTTCCACCACCTCAAACACAAGCACAAACCAGAAGATGAAGAAAGACAGAAAATGAGCAAAGATGCAGAAGCAGCGTCGACTTCATCCAAAGAGTCCGGGAAAAAAACAACAACTCAGAGAAAACTTGATGCATTAGAGTCAAAAAGATTAGAATGAACTGGTGTTTATTTATTTATCCTCATTTTTATCGTTACCGTGATAAATACCAGAAATTATCAGGATAAATGTTTTAGTCCATATCACTCATCCCTACCCTGGACACACTCTTCTCTCCTTGCCGCCATCAGGCTGCTAATCAGGCGGCTAATCTTACCTAATCTGATATATTTTTATCTTATTAATTACAGCCTTCTGAAGCATTTTTTCTTTCTAATCAGTGTTTCTGCTCAACCACTGCTATTCTATCAGTCTCTTTAGTCCATGAAACACTCCTCCTACTATTCATCTTCACGACTCAATTGCAAAGTTGATGGTAGAGTGAGAAGAGGAGGAAATTAAAGAAACAGTTCCAGTCAACATCTTGATTTATGTATTTTTCCATCATTTAGATCCTCTGCCCTACAAGCTGCCGTCACCTAATGATATTTAGCTCTTGTTGTTGTCTGTCACCATTAGTGGGTCTGTCAACTTGCCAATTAGGTATGTGGGACTTTTCCACTCCGACTCTTCTGTTGTTCTCCGACACACTAAATATTGTAAATAGGAGGGAGTGGCTCAACTTAATCTTCAATTAACAAGACTTCAGACGCCAAAGAGACGGATTCAGATCCAGCCGGCCTCGCCCTGACCCAGATCTCAGGACGGACAGCACAGAAAGGTGCTGGGCTCAGTAATAGTGCTGTTATATTTTAGGACGGAAATAAATCCTGTTACATGAGTTTGTTTACGTCAGGTGAGCGATAATGGATAGCGTTTTAATCTGAGGGGGTTTAGACTCGGTGGCGAGATGTTTGACACCCTTGAATTTGTTTCTTTGAGGTGATGGTGGATGAGTTGGAGAACTGCAACAAGTCTGAGCCAAATACGCTGATGAGTTCATGGAGATAGAGAGAGATAGAGAGATAGAGAGAGAGAGAGAGAGAGAGAGGGAGAGGCAGAGCGAGAGAGAGAGAGTTAAAATTATCCACCTAAAGCCAATCCTCCTCAAGCTGATCATTGCGCTCAATGGACTAACCAGCTTGTGGGCTTCAAACTTGCAGCCAGGTAAGAAAAACTTTCTTTCTTTCTCTTCAAAAAGACCCGTTGATTTTTAAAACTTCTTTAAAATAAAGACGCGTTGAAGTATCACTGGAAAACACAAGTGCAGCTAAGCTACGTAGATCCTGAAATAGATGATGCTATTCAACTCGTCTGGAGCTCAAAGGAGACCAGACTCGTTTCTGTCGTTGTGCGTTAGCTAAAAATAATGCGTGATTCATTCGGTTACGAACATTTGAGGATTTTCTCCAAAGGCCATGTACATGTAACCCAACACATCACTGCTATATAACTTATATCTGCTGAATATATCAACATGTTCTTCACTGACATCAATGCATTTACTGCCCAGTCATGTGTGAGCAAACGGATTTAAATGCCATGTATTTGTAGGTATCTGGAAAAACAAAAAAGTTTTGATTTCAAACTAAAAGCCCAGATACTTTAAGAACATCTCACGTTCTTCAAATAAGACGCTTGATAAAGATTTAGAAAAGGTCTAAATGTGTCTCATTGTCGCTGCTTGAAGTCGCTTTGTGTTGAACTTTATCTCAAATCTTTCTCTGCGATCTTAGTTCACCCGTTTCATGTGAAAGCTGAAAATACAATTTAGCTTGATTAGTTTGGGAAGACTATAAATAATATCATTAATTATCATAAACATCTGTGGAATGGTTTTTGTTGCAGATTTATTTGTTTCATTGCGTCGAACGCTGACGTCTTCTAACTGAATTAAGGCGTCAGGAGATTTCGTCCGCTCACGTTTAATTCTATAACTTCTCTCTGTGTGCTCTCCGGATGCTCCCGTTGCCCTCCCCCCACCCCCCAGGTCTTTGCATGTGCCTCTAGTTTTGGGTGCAGCGTTGATGAGCTTTACATCACGTGCAGATAAAATCTTTGACAGCTCGCACGTTTGAACGTCTGATGTTCGCACGTGCACATGTTTTTACTTTTTAAACCTGAATCTGATGATCTGTTGCTGTGTAAAGGGGTGATGGTGTGTTTCGAGCAGAATTCGGTTTATTTTGTTCAAAAACGATGTTTCACTGAAGATATTTTGTGCCACTTTTGTCCACTTAGTTCAAAACAGACCCAACATTCAGTATAAAGTATCACCTAATTCTGTGATACACTTTATTAGCCAACTTCTTTGCACTTATTTATTTAATATTGCACATTTTTCTGAATTCACAGGCAGTAGATGACATTTTTGGTAAATTATCTGATATAAAAACATTCAAAAACTGGTCAAATCTGACGCAGAGGACGACAGGAAGCAGCAAATAGCGTCCTCCACGTTCACCCTGTTTAGTTCCTTTCCTTTTGTTTTGGTCCGATCCGGGCGGCGCTGATGTGCTTGAGGCTCACGTGCAGCCCTGAGACCTTGGTTTGACTTCTCTTCATTAGCAGCGAGGCCGCCGGCGGCTTAAACAAAATGTGAGGGTGATCCATCGCCCTTTCAGGTCAGAGTTTCACCTGCAGCAAAGCGTGACGCCTGCCCTCGCTCAGCCAGCGACAGACGGATGAGACGAATTTACCAGTTGAAATGAAATCTACGACGCTGCTAAAGGGTTTGCTTTGTGTCTCGTGCTCAAAGATGAGCCGCCTCTTACACGGGACGGGTCTGACGTTTGGTTGGAAACACGAGCTCCCTGCAGCGAGATGCCTCCGTGAGCTCTCGCGCTAAGCCGGTGCATTGTCACATTACTTTCACTCTCGACACTTGAGTCGAGGAGCTTTCCGTGGGAATCCCGAGTATTTTCCAGACAGCCTGGCGAGGGTGACCCCCGCCCGTGTCTGATGAGGCCGTCAGGCTGCAAACTCAGCTGCTGAGTTAACCTGTTGACCCCAGGGAGCTGCTGCTGTAACCTCCGATGTGGGAGCAGCATTCACTTTAGGGCTGCTGGGACGTTTTCAGAATTGACTTCACGTGAGAAAATGATTTAGTTGTTGCAGATCTTCTCAAAGAATTTGCAAACTCTGCACATTTATGATTCAAGACACATGAGCTTGCTAGCATCCAACCAGTAGCATCATCAGAGTCCCGTATGGACGAAGTAGACGGATACAGGACGTCCCACCACAGTTCAGTGCGGCGTCTCTGGACGACGCCATCTTGGCATCGCCCGACTCTTCTTAAATCCGAGTTAATTTAAAAAAAAAGTGGTGAGGTGATGTCAAGGGTTCATAGACCTGCGAGGACATTCATCTGTCACTGAAAATAAGCCACGCCCCTAATTCTGGATGACTTAAACTGGTGAATTAGACTGAGACGGATTTCTGTAAACATGTTTATTTCAACACAGAGTACTGAGAGGATTTAGGCCTAAACTTAATTTATATATTTTTAAAAAAAATGCAGAATCTGCTCCAGTTCATCTGCTGTGAATATGACAGTTGGTCTTTTTGTTTGACACTCCTGTTTGAATCACAGCAAAATGACAAAACACTAAGTGACTTTTATCAAAATGCACTAAATTAAAAACCCTGCGGCGTCAAACAAAGCCTCTCTGCGCTTTGCCACTTAGCGGCTCCACACTAGAGGGCTGTTGACCCGAGCACCTCTAAACTGTAATTGCCCGTCGCCGCGTGGATGCGAGAGGCGGGCTCCGGGTTCAAAAAGGCCATCAGCGACTCTTCTTTAGCCTTTTTCAGTTGATTTTAATTGAGCCGGCGTCTGTGCTGCAGAGACAGGAAGGCGGATAGCTCTGCCGCATGAGTCACCGTCCTCCGCTGTGTTCGCTGCGTCTGCAGAAGAAATCGCAAACGGCTGCGAGACGGAGCAGAATTCAGATTTAACTGCAACTTAAGAGAGATGTCAGTGGTGGGCGTGCGATTGTGCAATAAGCAGGTTAAACCAAGCGTTTCACATATTTTATCATCTCATATTCAGGGCTATAAAAGTAGGAAATGAAACATCTCTGCTGGAGATTCTGATTAAAGTCGAAGAAAATGAGCTTTGTCGTATCATAGCGAAGGCTTTTGATTGGTTGTAGAAACGTGAAACAAGACATAAATCTAATGAGGTCACCTCCCTGCCTCTTGATTCATTGACTGCAGACGGACTGGGGAGCAATTATGAGAGTCAGCGGGACAAGAGAGTTATCAAGGGTCATTTTCCTACAAGAGAAATGTCCCGCACACAGATAATAATTTAATTCCAATGGTGTATAGATTTAAAGAGTAGGCGGCGCTTTAAAAACAAAGAAAAGCCTCAGCCCTAAAAGACCTAAAAGGTTTTTATAACAAGGGATGAAAAGAAGAATCATAACCACAGACTGTATAAAGAAGTGAAGCCAAAGCAAGCAGAGCTCCCCCTGGTGGCTGGCTACAGTATAGGTCATAAGCTCCACCCCCTCCATGTTAGTGGGCGGGGCTTGGGCCAAACTAAAATCTTAAAATACTTTACTTTCAGTCACGGTTTCAGTCATTTTAGGCAGTTAATATAATGTTGATTCAAATTTTGTTGTAGTTTGTTATTTGACGCTATAAAAACAGGATGTGACATAATGGCGACTACCAGTTGCCATGCCAACCGCTTGTAAAAATATAAATAAATGAAATATTAATAAATCCGGTGTATAATCCAACATTTCATAATAACTGGTGGAGGTAGAGCCGAGCGTAGTATTAATTAAATGAAGTCGGGAGGAAGTGTGGGCGGGGCATCGATATTGTGGCTCCGCCCTCAGATCCACCCGCCACCGTACTGATCAGAGTCTGGCTCCAAAGTTGCAAGATGGCGCCGCCTGTATCCCCGGGAAAATAGCATCAGTTTGACCAATGAGAGGATGTGGAGACGTGGTGTCCATGTTTATATACAGTCTATGCTTTTAGACCTCAAACGCTCTCAAAATGAGTTTATTCTTAGAGATAATGGTCCCCAACATTTCACAATTAACTGTTCTTGACCAAAAGTTTTTGATGCTTGAACCTAACAATATATAAAATAAATAAACAAGTCACTCTACTTCATAAGCAAACGTCCTCAAGCGTCTTTTCAGATAAAAGTCTTCACAGCTACTCAGAGCAGAAGTTTCCAAACCTCAACAAGATTCAGAAACATAATTATTTAAAAATCAAACTTTGTCAGAGCTTCCTCTAATATCTTCTTTCTGATGCAGACAGATTGGATCCTTTTATCGGGACGCTCACGCCGACACGCTGACAGGACATTAAAGAGTTTTTATTACTTTTATGACTCTCTCTTGCAGACTAGTGCACTCTGAGGTTTTGCTCGGGCGTACGCTGAGGGCTACGTTTAATAATGGAGAGTGTGCACACGTTAAGAGGACGCTATTAAATAACTAAAACGCTTTATTATGCTAATAAAATCTGCCTGCTTATGCGACGTGGGGTTGTTTCTCATCACCCAGAAGTCAAATTAAAGAGGTTTGTAATCATAATAAGGCTTTTATTGCTTAAGTGAAGACTAAATAAATGTGCAGCTTTTACCAGAGAGGTTTAAATAACAGTTTTAAGTGGTGCTAAAAAGTTTCTTTAGACGTATGAGCTTTTAATTTTGGATTCTCTTCCCTTTCTTCAGGCAAGAGTCGTTTTTTTTTTTTTTATCTGTTAAGCCTCGCTGCTGATGCTCTGAGTGTTAAAAACTAATGAGTAATTTGTGAAAGGCAAGAACTTAATAAATGAGCTCATTTAATAGTTCACAGCAGTTCATTGCTCATAAGAGGAGAATACTCCAGAGAGAGAGAGAGTCTCTGAATTTGTATTTTTCACAGTTTACTATTATTTTTAAGTATTAACTGAAGCTCTGAAGAACAAAGCAGAACAAAACCAACAGGTCCTGCTCTATGACCGCCAATCCTGTTTAACATTCACGGGGGCTGGAACCTGTCCCAGCTGGGTTTAAGGTGGGGTGCACCCTGCAGGACGCAGGTTTCTTTTTGAAAGTTTGTGAAAACCTTCTCTCTCTCTCAGATATTAACATGCATCCAGGTGAAGCCTCCCTCAGCTCGTCACCTGACTGCGTTTAATAGTTTTAACTCTGACACATGATGTCAACACGTTCTGCAGCACCAGACCTCAGGTCACGTTCAGTCAGACATGACTCACCTCCACCGTCCTGCCAGAGCAGCTGACAATGATGAGGCAGGCGTACGGAGGTCACGGTCTCCTCAGGTGGAGGAGGAGGAGAAGAAGGGGGGAGGAAGAGGAGGAGGAGGAGGAGGGGGGAGGAGCATGTTTTAAGCTGCAGGGAGGACAAGACCCCTCGGTGGGGAGAACAGATTGAACTTGAACAGCCGACCCTAGGACTAAAGGTGGATTGAGAGGGGATGAGCGTGCACATGTGCACTCACAATTTACAGTCTCCATAATGTGCAACAACTTTTATTCTAAGTATTAACATGATCTGAAATTAGGAATAAACACAAACAACATGACAAACATGAGCTCTGATATTTGATTTTTCCAGGAGAATCCTTTTGAGAGGACACGTGTTCGTTGTAACAACTAATCAGTTTGAGGAAATATAAAACATAATGCAGTGTTAAGGATAAGCTGCGTTATCTTTATGTAAAAAGAACACATTGAATCATCTGTGTTTACGCCTGCTGCTGGCTGCATGTCACGCACATGTTCTTCATCTGCAGCGACACGTGTGACAACAATGGCCGTGACTTTGTGGGTGGGGGGTGAGCTCCTGTGGCAGAACCAGGACCCCTCAGCCAATCCCTCGTTAAATAGCATTAAATCTAACCAATCCTATTAGTCTGTCACCCCTGAGAGGAGGAGGAGGAGGAGGAGGAGGAGGAGGAGGAGGAAGAGGAGGAGATGATCTACAGTCTGCTATGAGTCCTCTGAGAGAAACATCATTCTGGTGTGAAGTCACTCTGTGCTTTAAACCGTTCAAAGACTGAAAATATAAAAATATATCTTAAAGAAAAAGAGGAAAAGATAAGGATGACGTTTGGGAAATACGACAAAAGCTGCACGTATCAAAGTATTTTCCTTTGTGCACAAAGTTAAAATAGGTTTTTCTTACAGTATCAGCTCCTCTTCACATGTTTATTATGTTTTATGTAGATTTTTAGAATAATTTGTTTTAGTAAAAAAGGCACAAAGTGAGTTTTATAAAACACTTCATAAATAAATAAATGAATCACAGAAAATACCAGTAATTTTTAAATTTTCTTTATTTCTTTAAACCGGTCAGTCGTAAAATTAAAATAAAAATCTGAACAAATAAAATAGGTAATGCACGGCGTCGGCTGGTTGCTTGTTAACTTCTGGACTCTTGATGCCACGTGTCTCCGTCAGGTATCATGTCTTCTAAATCTCCAGTAATGTTGTCCTTAAGTATCAGAGCAGAGCTCGCTGAGAGATTACGGCGTCCGTGTGGCGGCTGCGTGCACGTTCTGCTCTGGCCGTCGCAAATAAGACGTCACCGGGAAATAAAACTTCAGCTTCTGGACTTTGATTCTTTTTCCTTAAAAAAGTCTTGAGACTTTTACACCTCAGTTGCGTCCAGTTCATGCAGGTGTTCACACAGGGTCGCTCATAATCTATAAGCCAGCCCCTATCAGCTGACGGCTCAGCTCAAGCATCATTGGCAAATCTCATTCAAGGCGCCTATTTAAGTTGCTTTAGGCTGCCTACTTTTGCTGCTTCCCATCAAGCCGCTTTGCTTCGCCTGTGTCTGTCGATCAATGTCAACTCTGTGTCGCTGAGGCTCGCGCTGTTCTTTGTTCTTCTCTGGGCTCGATTCAGGTTTCTTACACTAAAATGTTCCTGACTGAGACAATAAAGACATCAGTAGGTGTTCAAAGGGAAAATATCCTGAATACAATCTCTCGTAAATTTACAAATTGTCATTTTTACACTTCTAATTAAGCTAATCAAGGCAGCAGATGTTATTTAGTGAACTTTAGATAGAGTCAGGCTATCTGCTTCCATTGCTAAGCTATCTGGTTGCAGCTTCAGGTTTATCTTACAGGTATTAGTATCTTAATTTCTCTCAGGAAGGTCAGTGTCCAAGACTTGACTCACTGGTCAGAGGTTATAAAGATAAGAGGGAACAACATGCTGTGATATGAAACCTCTTGGCTTTGCAACACGCTCATCAGCAGTGTGGGAGATCCACCTTGTGTTGCTGCCTTTGCTCGTTTTCTAAAAACGTAACTTTTGCACGAACATGCACAAAAAAAAAGATGTCTGCTGCTTCCATTGATGCATTTACATCAGTACATGCAAGTGGATAAAGTTAAGTAACAACAAGAGAGGTTTAGTTGAACTTCTGCACCAGTGATCCATCCCTCATCTCGCTGTGCAGACCTTTAAATGGTCGATCAACAGGTCGACAACCTCTGCTTCTGATTCCTGACGCTCTGGGGATGGACTCGCACAAAGCATCACATAAAAGCCACTTTCATCATGTGTATCACCGGGCTGTGGCTTTACGGGCAGATTAATTTGATGTAACCTAATTACACCGAGGCCCTTTAAGAGCCCACCCCCGCTGTCAATCCCCCTGTGGGTTGTCTGCTCACCTGCTAGCGTCACTGAACTTACACCGTAGTCCGCTGGCTCAGGCGAGATATGCTGACGGACCGGAGGAGCGATTTGATAATTGGTGGTGACTGTTTATGATGCAGGTCGCCTCGCACTCTTCTTCTCTTACCTGTAATTTGATCGTGACCCAGATTCTCTCCCTATTAAATCTTGTTCTGCCATCTTCAGGTCCGTCTCCGTCCTTTTTTACCAAACGTGATCTGTAGTTTTTGTTTTGTTGTTCCAGCTCAAATAATTTGTGCTTGACTGAGTCCAAACTGAGCTCTTCGCTTTCCGTTGACTTGTTTTCTTGATACCTTGTTTTTCTATCCGTCTCTCCAGCAGGTAAGGGCACTCTGGGATTTGATGGATGTTTAGAAGCCGAAGTTAAAAGGATTATTCTCAGCAGCACAGGAGGTCCTTGGAGCCGAGAGGGATCACCTGCCTGGCGGCGGCCCAACGCCTATTCCCCTGAGACTGTGGCAGAAGCGTCAGGAAGCGTCTGCTGAGCTTTCTCAGACGTGCTATGGAGCCAAGTAACCTTGAGTAACTGTTTGTTTTCAAGACTACCCTGCAGAAGCAAAGAGTTTGACAGCGGCCCTTTGAGTTTTACCGGAGTCTAAAAGGAATTTATGCTCGAACGGAAGATTTCATCTGCACTTTTCTTGTTGACATGATTTCCCCCAACACTCTCCAATCCAACACCAATGACTCCCATACATGGTGTTGATCACAACAAAGTTAAAGCCTGGGTGGACTTTGAATTGTCAAGGAAGAACTTGGATTCTAATCAAACATGGCCAGAGACGTCAGTCCTCTGAGCCTCATGCTTTTGTCTGCAAGGCATCAGCAATGGGTCGGAGCCTCTCTGGGGTTTGTCGCCCCCTTTTTCCCCATCCGCTCTGTGATTTTCTACTACTTCCTGTCATGTGCAGCAGCTGCAGGTAGTTTACCTGGCATAGAGTACGATTATGGCATCAGCCCCAAATTTGTTTGTACCCCCGTTCCCCCTGAAGCAGACCCGAGCTGCTTTTCTCCGCCCAGCGTGCCACATGGACCGAGCAGCAACAGCCAGAGCAGCGGCCCCAGCGGCAGCGGCCGGAGGGGCATGATGTCCGACGAGGCCAAAGCCACCATCTTGCACCTGCGCGAGAGCCTGGTGAGGCAGAAGGAAACCATCCTGGACCAGCGGGAGACGATCAGGGAGCTGACGGCCAAGCTCACCTTGTGCGAAGGCTTCGGGGGCCACCACAGCACGGGCCATCACGACACCCATCACGACCCCCACCACGACAACCACGACAACCACGACAACCACGACAGCAACCATGACGACCATGACGGGCATCACGGCAGCCACCACGGGCCGTCGTCCTTGCACCACGGGCCTTCGACGCATCACGGCGGCGATCGACACTACTCCCACGGCAGCCACAGGACGGACACCCACCACAGGAAGGGATCGTCCCACGGCAAACACAACTCATTCTCCCCGGAGCAGACTGGGAAAACTCTGCAGACACTCAAAGAGAGGCTGGAGAGCTTGCAGGTAAGCACGCCGGTCAGTTTTTTATTGAATTTGCAAGAATCCTAAAGGGTTGCAGTCTAGTTTGTTCCATGATGGGGGACAAAATATGAATGTTTTTGGCTTTCAGCTTGCTTCATACTTTAAAAACCTAAGGAAAATGTATATGCCACGCTTGTTGGATGTCAGAACCTGTGGCAAACAATTACTTCTTTGAAAACTAAAAAAAGCAACTTCACAATTTCTGCCAACGTTTGCCGACTAGTCCCAGCTCCTTTCCACAAAACAGCAGTTGCAGTATCAGTAAACGATTAAACCAGCTCTACCGATCATGTGAGACAGAAGGGGTTATCTCGGCACATGCCCTAAAAACGATATGGGAGGAGGAGGAGTTTGGGGGCCGATGAATGGGTCAACCAAACACTGGGTTTGAACTTTTGGCTGCTGCTCAATTCCACGTCTTTTAATTATGACCATTTCATGACTTTAGACTTTAAAATGTACTTAAAACCTACTTCTTATAACTGAAATCTGATCTTCCCTAAACTGAACTCAGTTTTCTTTTGTTTTATGTTTAAGTTAAGGGTCCTGGGGAGGGGTGGTTTCTTTTCTAACGCTACAGCTTGTTCTTTTATTCAGTTCAAAGGATACAGGGGGCCATAAATCCACAATTACAAATGAGTTGGTGTTTTCTAAAGCTGTATTCGATCATACCAGTCAAGGTTTTAGCCATAATAAACATGTGCATGACTGTATGCAGTGAATACAATGCCATTACCTTCAAAGAGAGCTGGGTTTTAGCAGCCAATTCAAGAAATTGCATGAATATTTTGTTTAAAACATCCTCGGTTATGTATTATATTCCTGCAGCTTCGGGCCTTTCTCGGTTAATTTGTTTGCTCTTTGTTAACTGTGATCCCAAATACCTTTGAGCGTTTTCTTTTTAATATCACAACTGCAAGGCCAGTAAATCAACGCTTTCTCTAAAAGTTCTGGAAAATATTTACGTTGATGTAACTCAGGTAATTTTTCAGGTGCAAGGTCTGCACAACACAAACGGATTCAGCTCTTCACTGCATCTGCAAAGAAGGTTGCAGGGAGTTGGAAGCCTATCAAAGGTTTGACTTAATTGGGGTTACACGTGTGCGTCACTGACGGTCATAAGCTCAGTTACTGCTGCTTGGAACGTTTGCTTCTTCTAACAAGAGGAACTTGTTTCATTAAGGACGTGGTGCTTAGAAGGTGCATTTGTCATAATTTAATGTGGCATTCGTGAATTTGTCACAAAAAAAAAGGAAAAGCTGGAGGCAATCAGTGTCACCCACGCAACATCAGTCACCGCCGGACTCGCTCCTCCCACACCTGGCTGGTATCACAGTTGTTGTTTCCAAGCCGTGGATGTTGTTCCGGATCTCCTGGCTCTCAGTCTGGCTCAGCTGAAACAGGAAGACGCTCTAAGTCGATTAACCTTCGCCTATGACCCTAAAAGTGTGTATGCGTGCCACTGAAGCAGGAATACAAACAGTATTTTAATAAAATGTTTTAATCTGAAGGTGAAACATTAGATTTAAAGTATGATATGAATAGACCGGATGCGGTTAATTAGGCCTTTTATGGTTATCTGGAAATTATCAGACGTTCTTAGGGTTAGGGTTAGGGTTAGGGTTATCTATATTCATAGCATTTTCCATTTTCTGCTGTCTCACTTGTGTTCTCATGATCTCCTGGAGTCACACTGCTGCACTAAAGCCCTGCTGCCCGCCGGCCTGTAAAAGCCTCGTTATTAGCGCAGGTGGTCTCCGGATACGCTCGAGGAAAGCGTCGCCAAAAATCCCTCTCGATCCCTCAAAAGGTGTGAGACAAAACAAGAGCAGAGCCAGGATTTTCCCTCCGCCGCTCCCTCCTCTAACAGGATGTCTACGCCACCGAGGGGCGCTGGCCGGCCTCACCTCCAATTAGCCTCATCCTTCCTGACGAGGCTATTAATCGTGGCGTGCGCTGGCAGGGAACAAAGCCGGATTTTGCAGGAGAGGAAGCAGAGGATGAGCAAGCGAGGAGAAGAAGAAGAAGAAGACAGAGGACATGGGCAGGGAGGGGAGGAAACTATTCCCCCTGTAACTTTTTTTAAAATGTCAAACTATAATTCTTCTTTATTGAATTTGCAGCAACAAACTTCAGCCTCTTTGGCCTGATGTCAGACGTTTGCTTTCAGCTTGTGAAATATGAAATCACTTGAAGCATGAAAGTTCATTCTTGATGTTGGAAATAAAAGTCTCATCTCATGGCCTCGGTAGCTGTTGGGAATGAATTCATAGCACTTCAAACTGAAGCACTAGAGCTACATCTTCATAACTGAACAAACCCCTGCTTCTCTTTTTATTAATACGTTTCTTTGACATAACATTTTGCAAGAGCCGCACTTATTGGTGGTTTGCTGTGATTACTCTTAACCCCAGCCATGTAAGGTATTCCTGAAGTGGGACTGGTCTACGATATGAAACCAACTATAATGAGTTTTTAGGGCTTTTAGAAAAGGCAGTTCTTATCAAGTGTTTCCTGTGTCTCCAGGCCAGAAACTCCTCCAGCTCTTATTCCAGCTCCCTGAGGGAACTCCTCCAGCGGAAGATCAACGCTCTGGAGGAGCAGCTGCACAGCTACTACGGAGACCACCACGACTACGGTCACCATAACGACCACCACGACGACCACCACGACGACCACCACGACGACCATCACGACGACCACCACGACGACCATCACGACGACCACCACGGAAGCAGGCGCCATGACGACCACCACGATGACCACCACGGCAGCGGCCACCGCGACGACCACCACGGTAGCGGTCACCATGACGACCACCACAGCGGGCCTCATGGCAGTCGCCACGGCAGCAGCAGCAGCAGCAGGTACAACCACAACAGCGGCCACTACGACCGCCACCGGGATCACCACTACGACCGCCACTACGACCGCCACTACGACTGGAACCACGGTCGCCATCATGGTCGCCATGGCAGCTTCCACAATGACCACCACGACGAGCACCACGACGATCACCACGACGATCACCACGACGATCACCACGACGATCACCACGACGACCACCACGACGATCACCATGACGACCACCACGGACATCATGACGACCACCACGACAGCGACCACCACGACCGCGGTCAGTACCCGCGGCGGTTGCCTTTCAGCGGCAAAGAGAGGAGTGTGCAGGGCGCCGGTCACGGCAAACTGGAAACGGTGCTCGGTCAGCTGCATCACAACCATGGTATGCACACACACACACACGCACACACACGCGCGCACACACACACACACACACACACACACACACACACACACACACACACACACACACACACGCACACACGCACACACACTCATCTGAACATCTAAACGTAACATAACAGGGCCTTGTAGTCGGACTTGAACAGAGGCCTCTGGGAAGTGATCAGTGATCATCCAACCATAAATTACATTTCTGTTTCTAAACTATCCCAGGAGATCACATTTGGATTGCATGGCTTTGGGCTTAAACCTGTTTTGTTTTATCTTTGCTTTACCTGTGGGCTGCATTTAAATGGCCTAGCTTTTACTTTTGTCTAGAGATCATGCACAGTGGAAAACGTGTTGCAGGGATCTGGGTTTGAACCTCCCATCTGACTGGGGCCCTTTCTGTGGTTCCCCTCACTCACAGTCCAAAAACATTCTTGTTAGGTTAATTCTAAATTGGCCGTGCATGTGAGTGTGAATGGTTGTTTGCCTCTCTGTGTTAGCCCTGATCAAGGTGTACCCCACCTCTCGCCCAATGTTAGCCGAGTCTGGTTCCAGTCCACCTTCTAAAGATAGATGGTTAATAATGGATGGATGGATAACGGGACGTAGAACTCACTAATCATGAGAATTAGACAATCAGAATGTTATATTGGTGACTCATTAACTTCAGACATGTGGTAGCATTGCTAGCTAGTTTATCGGTAAACTTATCGCAAAATCAAAACAAACTTCTTACTACTAAAACAGAAAATAATCCAAAGAGAGGACTTATGGTGTCGGTAGCAGACTAGACTAGTATCTGTTATTTAAATGTGACCTGAACTCACTCTCTCTGTCACCAGGACCCCACAAGAAGCTAAAGAGCCCCAACGCTTTCCTGCTCGACTTCCCCATGAGGACCAACTACATGTACGGCAGGATGAAGAGGTCGGTGGTCAACGAGATCTTCGCCATGACCGTCTGTCTGCGGCTGAAGGCGGGGGAAGGTCCCGGCCTGGGGACTCCCTTCTCCTACGCCGTGCCCGGCCAAGCCAATGAGCTGGTGCTCATCGAGTGGGGCACCAACCCCATGGAGCTGCTGATCAACGACAAGGTAAAACTGTTGCTGTGTGTGTTGAATCTGAAACTTTTTGTTGAAGTTTTAGTTTGTTAAAAATGTTTAAACAGATTTAACTATGTAATGGAACGTTTTTCTCATTTTCCGCCAAGAAACAAGAGTCTATGCAAAACAATAATCCACACAATAAGCAGCAAAGCAACAAAAAGCTTTCATTCTGTTAAACTAGCAACAAAAATCACCATCAGTATCAACAAACTGAGTCTCAAATGAACTAAATCAGCAGTTTTACCATAGAGCTTAGTACAACAGCATTGCATTTTCAAACCCAAGAAGTCTCTCCTCTTTTCTGTCGCTTGCAAATGCATAACCAGAATATACTTTATCACAGCTTAGTGTAACATGCCTTGGTAACTTGTCTTCCTGAGGAGTTACATGTGTGCAAAGCAGCAATATGGAGAAAATGCTAATATTCTTATGGATTCTATAATGTGCACAATAGCAGAATTTGATGATGTGAAGGCTAAATAAAAAGAGCCAAAGGTTGGATTTGTGCACATTGCCTCCTGTAGTGGTAACTGGTTGTGTTTGGTAGCTAGATTCTCTTTAAAGAGGTAAAAACCCAATGTGACACACTTTGGCTACTTCAGTTATCCAAATAACCAAATGGAAAGTCTATAATTTTTACTAAAACCTTTGTAGAATATTTGCGCTTTGTGATATTTCTATAAACTCATGAGTGAATGAGTTCATTGGCTTTTCTTTCCATGATATAGAACAGATGGTGTTTTCTACCATCTGGACCCAGAGTGGTTTACTTTTCTACTTTTTGTTTGTTATGCTCGGTATAAACTTACAAACTAGCAGCAAGCGTTTCATTATCTGTTGGTTGTTCGTCCCTGTGAAGGACTGTGTGACTCTCAGTTTGAATGAAACTAACAAGACATTTGTTGACGCACAACTTATTTAATTATCGCATTAGTTTCCTAATCTTTCGTTCTCTGCAAGACTGACATTTTCTTTTCCTCTGAACAAGTGACAGATGTTTGTTTTTCCCCTCCCCTGCCCCAGAACTGCGTGCACTGAGCTCAACAAACAAACCAACAAAGCAATTAATCTGATTATTGTAATTGTCTGTAGGAGTAGTTCACAGTAATGCCACTGTGAGGGATAAACTGTCATGTTTGCCGACTGCAAGTCACACCAGTTGGCAGTCATCAAACTGACCGATGAGTCTTAAATAAATTTTCTTGAGTTTGTGGGAATTAATTAACTCGGCGTGTGTTAATGAGCGAGAGGAGGAGGAGGCTAGACTGGGTCATTCCCATCACCTTCTCTTGGACGGAGTCTCTAACCTGATTCATAAAAGACTTTTGGCAAATCACAGTTTAACCTACATACCTGTCCCTCTCCCCTGTGTCCAGGCCGTGACATTGCCCATAACCATGACGGACGGGAAGTGGCATCATGTGTGCGTGACATGGGCGACACGTGACGGCGTCTGGGAGGCCTACCAGGACGGAGTGAAGAAAGGCTCAGGGCAGAACCTGTCCGCCTGGCATCCCATCAAACCAGGGGGCGTCTTCATCTTGGGCCAGGAGCAGGTAGGACAAACGGAGCAACTGTGAATCAAACTCAAATGTAGAAAGTAATGTGGCAGATACTGCAGCAACTACATTTACATGGGCAATACTGCCTCAAACTGACTGAAATCAGTTTGATGCATGTGCAGAAATATACACTTTGCTTCATCACAACAAAATATAACATGCCTTGGGTCCACAACAGCAATACGAAGGACAACTTTTATGGATTCTTTAATGTGCACAATGGTTGAATTTGATGAGGTACAGAACTTTTAGGCTTTTCAAAAGGTAAAAACACACTTTGGATCGCTTTGTTTACTTTGTATTATCTACATGGTTCTAGTCTTTGTAGATTATTGTTGCTTTGTGGTATCTCTATAAACTCTTGGTCCAGTTTTAGTGAAGAGGTTGCTGAATTAGTTCAGTTGCATCCATGTGCATGATCCAATATGTACATTTGTGTGAAGCTGTGAGAGGCAACAGCCCGATTTCTGCAACATCACTTCAGTAACTACATTTACATCTACATGACTGAAATCATTCATTTGCAGAAATATGTACTTTTATTGCCCTGTGTCCACCATAACAATACCAAGAACATTTTTATGGATTCTATAATGTGCACAATGGTAGAATTTGATGATGTACAGGTAAATATAATTGCCCAAAGTTTAAATTGTGTGCACGGTGTCTCCTGTGGTGAGAATTTCTCTCAGTCAGATTCCCTTTCAAGAGGTAAAAACCCAATCTGGAACACTTTGAGTTTGCTTGACTCTATCTTTCATAGAATATTTGTGCTTTGTCATTAATGTGCTGAAATATATACTTTTATTTACCTTGTGTGCACCACAGCAATATGAAAGATATTTTTATGAATTCTATAACGTGCACAATGATAGAATTTTCTACTATCTAATATGTTCATTTGTTCACATATTGGTTCTTGGTTGGTTCATCTGTTCGATCACTTGTTGTCTTTCTATCTCCCGGATATTGATTCCAATAACCAGAGAGAAACTAGCAGAGGCTACATGGCTGTTAGGAGCTAATATTTTCCTATTGAACAGATCATCCAAGGTTTACACCATCCCTCTACGCATGACTGAAAGGTTGATTGTATTCTAATCATTTCTTTGGTTCTCTCTCTCTCCAGGACACGATGGGAGGCCGCTTCGACGTCACTCAGTCCTTCATGGGAGAGTTGTCAGACCTCCAGTTCTGGTCCAGAGTCCTCACACCCAACGAGATCTACACCCAGGCGACCTGCGGAGCCCACCTCATCGGCGACGTCTTGTCCTGGTCGGAGGAACTGGTGGAGCTTCACGGAGGACTCGAGGAGCTGCCCTTTGACCCCTGCCACTAAGGACGAACGGCGAACCCCCCCAACACCCAAAGCTGTAGGACCGACTTCACCAAGTAACTCATTATACGAATGTGTCAAAAAAGGCCGGAGAGTGGGAAAATATATATTTGGTCACGGATCAAGGATGGGACAGTAATTCATTTCATCTCTTGCTCCAGTGTTTCATCATATAGGTCTGAAAACTTCATTACACCAGCTCAGCCGTGAGCAGCCGACAGAGCACGGAGTTAGTTTTCCTTTTTCTATATATTCCTTTTTGCCATTCCTTTCCGATCTTCTCTGCCTTCTCCGCCTACATCCTCGCCCTACTGCTCCCAGCAGGACTCCCAGCTGAAGGCTCCAGAGAGCGCGGGGCGTTAGGTTTATCGGCCGCGTGGTCATGACCGCGGCCGCTCGCAGGGATCCAGAACACATAATAGGATTTCCTTCCTTCAGAGCAGGTCCAGAGGTCGCCGGTCGCCATTAACCTGCCTGGCCTGGCTTGTTTTTGGCTCGGTGTGTGAGTGGCATATATGTTAGAGGCTGAGAGGCGCAGGAGAACTTACAAACCAAGCCACAGCCAAGTTCTGACGAGCTCGTTTTGACGCCGAGGATGACTTTACAGGACTGTTTTTTTAACAGTGCAGGTCAGGTGTAATGATGTCGGAGTTCTTGGCAGACTGTTTTTATATTAGTATTTCATATTGAAAAAAAATTTTTGTAGAAAGAAAACAACAATAATACCAACCTGCTTTTGTGGCATAAAGCAAATAAACGTCTCTGTGGCAGCAGATCGGCTGCCGTTACATAAGATGTCAGACGCCACACGTTGCGGGCCGCGTCGATGCGCGTTGACCTGCACCTCTAACGCGTCACCGCGGTAATGCTGATGCCTCCTCCTTGGCGACCGGGTGGTGGCTTACGGCGGGATTTACTCGTGGACGGCTGATTTTGATCCTGCCTATTTCTGACCGGCTCAAACCACATGGCAGACACACTCCTGCACACGCTCAGAGACATGTGAAAACTGTCTGTAGCTGCACTTTCACGTCTTTTGTAACAAAAGAGGCTTTTGTAAAATATATCGGCGGGTACTTAAAGTGATTTTATTGGGGTATTTATGACGTTGCAAATAAGTACATATAGCACTTTGTAAAGGTTCGTCCGTCCCCTCCTCTGAGTCAAACTGTAGGGGTGTACGTCGTTGCCGTGGCGACTGAATCTCTCCGCAGTGCAACCGTGCGAAATGTTCCTTTTTTTTTTGTTTTTGTTTTTCTGACTGTATTAATGCCAAGACGAGCAGCACTATGAAACCACGCTCGCGTTTTCTTCTCATGATCGTGGGCCAAATGCACGTCACAACCACAGTGTGTAGCCTGTAGCCTGAATGTGTAAAATAAAAAATATAAATAACCTTTGTGCACCGTTAAGACTTGCTTACCGTCGCCTTTAGTTTATATATTCATGTATTTTTTTTTTTTTGTTAATTCTTGTGTCTTTTGGCTGTAAATATTCAACCAGTGTGTCCAATCCACCGTCCCCTACGCCCCCCTCCTCGTGTTTAAGCCAAAACTATAACCTGAAACGTAAAACTTGAAAGAGGCAGGAAAAATGCACTATAAACGCTGTCAAATATATGTACATATGTCAGGATTTTGAATAAAACTATTTAAGAAATTTTGTGAACTCTCTCTGGACCCTGGTTTGTTTTTAACATTAGCTTCGTATATAAATACTCAACTTAAATCCTGAGGGGTATTGCACAAAACTAGGATAAGGGATTTAAGCCGGGACATGTTGATTATCTGAAGGCTAAATTATCTCTGATTGGCTAATTCAGCCGGGATAATCAACATATCCCGGCTTAAATCCCTTATCCTAGTTTTGTGCAATACCCCCCTGAGCTGGAGCAAGAAAGATACACCTCATAATTAGACAAATGCGCCAACGTGTTTTAAGTCGACAAAAAAAAAATGAGGCTTAGTTTAAAAGTTGCTTGATCAAGGTGTAAGGTGTATCCCCGTACAGCCTCTACTACTGTATTTAAGTGATCTATTTATGATGCTCTGCTTCCTCGTCTCTTCTTCTTCCTACACCATCAGAATCATCGTCATCTATTTGTTTTGCATCCATGTGCTTTCACTTTATCTAGCATCCTTCCTCCTTGACCTTCTCCACCAACACCAGCATCTGCATCAAGATGCCCGAGAGGCAGGGCGGCTCCACGACACCGTCACTCTTCAGTCTTTACTGCCCAGATGTTTTACATGCTCATCCATTCAATTTCTGTATCTGCTGGTCCTCTGGAGGGTCTCGGGGAGGGGTGTGGGACCCTATTCCAGCTGTCACTGGTCTAGAGACAGGTCTCCAATCTATTACAGGGTAGAGAGACACTCACACCTACGGCCAATCTAGAATCACTAATGAACCTAAGCAGCATGTCTTTGGACGGTGGGAGGAAGCTGGAGAACCTGGAGAGAACCCACGCAGACACAGGGAGAACATGCAAACCAGCCACTGAGGCTGCAGGTTTTCATTCCAACCATGCAGCATCCATGCAGTGGGTGTGGCTGGCAAGTTTTTGCTCCAATCAAGCAAGAGGACACCTGAAATGTCTATGTGATTGATTGAGCCAAGTCAGGTGTGCTGCTGCAGGGTTGGAATGAAAACCTGCAGCCTCAGCGGACCTTTCACGGATCAGTTTGACACCTGTGGATTAGAACCTAGAACCTTCTTGCATGTCCATAATAGAGGCATTAGTGGCCGTTATTAAACACAAATACATCAACATACAATGCATCAAAAAGTACACATCAAGATAAAGATGTTTTATTTATTTAATGAAGCTCAGGCCAAAGTTCACCAAGGAAGGTGTGTCCTCGTACGGCCTCTACTGTTCATGGACCATTTGTGATGCTCTATCTCTTCATCTCTTCTTCCCACACTATGAAAATCATTTTATTCTCTTTTTTTTTTCTTCTAACTGTCTCTGCGGCTTCCAAACTGTTTTGCATGATCATGATCCCACAGTAAATGTTCTCTCTGCACCCGATCTCTCCCCTTAACAGAATCAAAACTCAAAGATCATCAAGCAAATACACAAAACAAAGCTGGATCGACTTTGAAATCGTGTGACAGCTTGAAAAGACGTGGGCCCAGTGTCTAAAAGTTTGGGTTTTAATCAGGAACGTCTGCAGATGGTGCAGACAGGATCAACTTGGATGATCGCTGAAAGACGAGAAAACCCAAACAAGTCCTGTCCCCTTTGTTTTAGGCGATCTGGACAAGTCTTTACAGCAGAATGAAAGCTAACTCTAACGGACTGGTTTGGTTATCAAGCCAGGTCCTGCTTTGCATATCTACAGAGGAGCTCGTATTTTAATATTCACATGAGGATCAAACATTAACTGTGCTGCTCCTTTGTGTCTGTCGTCGGGGAACGAAGGACGTCCAGCGACACAGAGACACAGAGACACATCAGTGACGATAGACCTGAAGCTTGTGTCGGACGAAGCCATGGGAGTGAAAAATGGGTCGGTTCTGCTGGAAGAGGAGAAGCTGGACGCGTCTGCAGACACGAGTAAATATTTTTAAATGCTTCTAATTTTAAATAGTCCAGTTTTACCACAGCTTATGAAAAGCTTTTCACCTCGAACCAAGTTCAAGAGCTCTAAGTGGACTTACGCTGTCAATCAGCCGCCGGTGTCGAGTCCTGAACTCATCGTTGTGTTTGCAGATTATTTAACTAATGAGCTCATTCTGTTTTGAGTAACTTTTACATTAAATATTCCCACTGATCCCTGGTGTTGTCTGGCCATGCAGATAGTTCCACATCTCAGGTTTTAAGATTCGTTCCCTGCAGCTGGAGTGAATATTATTATTTTTGTTGTGAGATCAGAAACAAAAGCTCAACATTTCTTTGCAGAAACAATCGTCCAGTTACTTAAAATGATCCACAGACCTCGCTGCAGGGAGGCGGTGGAAGTCTTAGCCGCAGAGTTCTCAAAAATAAGAATGAAACTATCGGCATGGCTGGACTCTGTTAGAGGTAAGCGGTGAAATGTCTTCTAAAGCTAAGTCTGCACACTGATCAGCCATAAAATTATGACCACTAACAGGTGATTAGCTGGTTGTCTGATGGCTCCTGTCAGAGGGCGGACGTATCAGGCAGTGAGTGAATATTTTGAGTTGATGTTAGAAGCAGGAAAAATGTTCTAAAGAAGAATTTGAGCAAATACGACAAGAATCAAACTGTGACGGCTAAACGACGGAGTCAGAACATCTCCAGGACTGGAGCTCTGGTCTACAGAGGTCCATGGACCAAGGCCAAGGATCATGGATGGCTGGATAGATGGACAGATAGGGTCAAATGTCCTCCACAACCTGTCCATGGAGCAGGACAAGCTTCTCAGCCTGACTATGGTGTCCTCTAGAGGGTGGAGGACATTGTTCATGATGGACCAGAGTTTGTTCAAGGTCCTTTCATCTGATGTCAGGGACTCCAGCTCTGTCCCACAGAGTCCTTCTTCTTCTTAGTGCTGTCTCCCCAGGACACCACAGCGTAGAAGAGGACACTGTCAGCGATAGTCTGGTAGGACATGTCCAGCAGCTTCCAGCAGATATTAAAGGACACAGAGACTGAGTCTATGTGAGACCACCATTCCAGTCTGTGATCCAGATGTAGACCCAGGTCCCTCTAGGTCTGAGCCACCTCTACACACTTCCTGTTGATGATCCCAGACTCCAGATGAGGCCTGGACCTCCAGAAGTCCACTACCATCTCCATGGTTTTAGCTGGATTGATCAGTTGGTTCTCTTCGCACCATGAGACCAAGTTGGTCACCAGATTCTTGTCCTCCTGCTCCTGTCCGTCCCTGATACACCCTACAACCAGTTCAAGGTGTTGACTTGGCCTCCACGTCCCCTCCTGAACTCAGTCTGATCCAGCATCTGTGGGACGTTCTGCAGAAAACAAGTCTGATCCACCTCTAGCAGCCCATGCCTGTTTTTGTTTTGCAGAAGGGGTGAATCTGCACAATATCAGGGTCATATTGTTATGGCTGATCGGTGTAGTTAATATAATCCAGTCTAATGCATCAACACGGCTTCACCAAATCAGATATTTCATCAGGATCTCATCATTTCTGTGTCGTTCCCAGTCTGGTTCAGTCAGTACCGACAGCTGGCTCATTACTTCTCTCTGCTCTGCTTCCTGCTCGCCATCATCACCCTGCTCCTGACGCTCTGCTGTGAGTACTCCAGCTTCATTTGCATCGCCCCGACACCGACCTGCTGCACGCCGACGATAAAGACGTCCTACGGCCTCTTTTCATTACCAGCTAACTCAACTGTTCTGTACAAACAAAAGGACCGTACATGTCCGCTCGCTTTATTTGAAGCAGTTTTGTTGGATTTCCTGATTCCTCCCTTTATCCACGTTCTTTTACTACTCCTGTATCCATGGAAACCAGCGATGACGTGTGTTTGTTGTTTGCTGCAGTGGTCCAGCTCACCTTGGTGTCTCAGACCCAGGCGGCTCTGCAGGAAACCAAGCTGAGAGACCTGACGGGGAGACTGGAGAAGCTCAACCAGTCCTACTTGCTGCTGTTCTCCCAGTATCCCGCCCTGAACCAGTACTGTCCCGTCAGCAACTCCACCTCTGGAGGTGAGCGTACGGGTGCACCTAAAGACCTGGGCCTGTATTCCTAAAGGTTCTTAGGGCTAAGAGTTGCTCCTGGTGGCCAAATTATAAGAAAAGTCTTAGAATCATGATGTTTTCTAGGAATTTCCTCTCAAAGATAAAAGCTATTCCTAAATAATCTCAGCTCTTCAGAGAGCTCCTAAGGTGAGATGTGTTCAGAGCAGGGAGGAGGACTTTTAGGAGGTTTAGGAGTTTCTGAACCAGAGGTTAAAATGTCTGAAAGAAGAGACAGGAGAGATATTCTCCAAACACTGAATGAAAATCAAGCTGGTTACAATCACAATATCACTGGAAATGAAAGTCATCACAACACTGAGAGATTTAGCAACAGGAACAATGCAACAATGATGACATGGAGCCAAATCTACGTCTGAAACACTTTTATTCTCATTGACCAGTTGATCCAGAACAAACTCTGTGTCTTGTCTTCCGTCTTGTCTTTTCAGTCACTATTTAGTTCTGTCGTGGTTTAGTTTCTTGTGTTTTTCTTGTATCTGGTTAAGTTCTCAGTTTTTCATAGTCGTGGTTTAGTTTAGGTTTTAGTTTTTCCGGTTTCTATTTCCTGTTTTATTTTGTTAAGTTCTCTGACTTCCTGTTTGTGTCACGCCCTGCCTTCCCCTGTGTTCCTTGTCATGTTATACTACTTGTTACTACTTGTGTTAAAAAGGCCCATTCACTTCATGTAAATCCTTACTTTTTGTCTAGCAGTCCCTTATTTGCTAATTCAGCTGTCAATCAGTCAATACAGCCAGCCAATCCCGTTACACTCTTAGTTGGTATGGCTCCGCCTACCATTGCTGTCATCTATCTTGATGACTGAGACACATGGCAGCCATTACTGACATCAAAAGGGCTGAAAGTTCTCCAAAAGTGTTGTGCGTGCATGAAAATTAACCACACAAATCTATGCACTGTGGGAACTGCCCTATATAAAAATTCTGAGCTTTACTCCAATCGTCTCTGTCTTTTACTGGACAACCGCCAGCGTGTCTGAACTTAAGTCTAATCAGTAAAGCAACGGGTGAGGGCTACGTCAGCTAACCGTCATTTTACATGGTCCTTCGAGCCGGATTCAGACTTACTGCGGATTGACATGGAGTATTCAGAAAAGGAAGAACAGGCTGTGAGCGCCGCGCCACAGAAACCGTTCGGCACAGCACGGGCCGACCGTGACCCAGATCAGATGAAGCGTTCATCACCCCCACGAAGTCGCCACAATGAGGATGAGGACGAGTGGCGATATACAGCAGGCAGAGCTCCATCACCTCCTATAAGTCAGGCCTCGTACTCACCACCACGATGGGGGACAAAGGATAGTTGGGACACCGCCCAAGAAGAAATGAGGCAGGAGTTCGAATACCTCCGTCGCCGGCAAGATGCCTTGCTGTTAGAAATGGCGAGGATGGAAATAGACCAAGCTGACCGTCGAACTCGGTCCAGATATGTGAGCGAGGAGCCGTCATATCACTCTTGGTCCTCCTCCACACAACCAGTCCCAGCTCCTAGACAAGGTAAGCAGGCGGCACGACCAGAGCTAAGCCGACCTATCCCAGCCCCTCGAACCAGGAGACCCGACGCTACTCCTGCACGTTTAGGCAGCCCTGCCTCAGAAACTGGACGACAGGGACCAGCAGAGGATAGGTCATCCCACTACTATCGGGACGTCTCCCCCTCTCGTCCATCCAGGGCTGAACGTGATAAGCAGGAAGCACCTAGATGGCGAGACTCCGCTAACTATCGAGACCATCATCGCTCTTATCAGTGGGAACGTTCACCATCTCCCCCTCATCGTGGGTACTCCTATGGTAGGTCACCAAGCCCCCAACGACAGGATAGCCATTTGAAGCCGTATAAGGGACCCACTCCAACCATACCAGACTTCACTCGACCAAATCCCAGAGAGTTCTCTCGGATGAAAATCGCCCTGGAAAACCTCCTCCCAGACGACGCCAATGAGAGATTCAAATTCCAGATCTTAATGGATCATCTCAAGGTAGAAGAAGCCTTATTGGTCGCTGACTCCTACTGTAACTCAAGGTACCCTTATTCCGATACGATGGCCGCTCTCAACAAACAGTACGGGCAACCGCACCAGCTCGCCCTTCAGCGGATCGCGGAATTAATGGAAGGCCCGAATATCGCCAGTGGTGACATCAAAGCCTTCAGGTTGTTCGCCCTGCGGGTACGCTCACTGGTGGGCCTTTTGGAGCAGCTGGGCAGGAAAGGTATGGTGGAACTTGAGTGTGGATCACACGTCTCCAGACTCCTGGGGAAACTCCCCCATGACTTGAGATCCAGCTTCCGCCGTTTCATCCATCCACACCGGACGCCCATTCCCACTCTGCTTGATCTAGCAGACTGGCTGGAATTTGAGATCCAAGTACAAGAGGATAACACCAGGTTCAATAACAGTTCGAGGAGGGAGGCCCAGGCTAAGGGTCGAGAGCAAAGAAAGGAGCCCAAGCATGCTGCCTGGGCAACCACCGTACTCCTTGGCACAGAGACAAAGCCTCCAGGTGCCCAACCAAAATCCTCTGCCACTAAAGAGAAGGTGAAAATGTACTGTCCCTACTGTGATAACGGGAACCACACGCTCAATACATGCTCCAACTTTCAGCGGTTAACCCGTGAACAAAAGGAGAGCTGGGTTAAGGAGAAGAACGGATGCTGGCGCTGTGGTCGAGATCATCACGCACGGGAATGCAACCTCAAGATGCGATGCAAAACCTGCAACCGCCGACACTTACTGGTGCTCCACGAGATCTCTGATAGGGTTCCGGAAAGACCGGAGAAACCCCCGGATCCCATTGATGCTGCCAACTCTGTCCTACTCAACACGACTAGTGAAATGCTGTATGTTGACAGGCCGGCTGCAGGACGCAAGGTGCTGTTGAAGCTCAGTAAGGTCCTGCTGAGGAACGGAGACCGAACCATGGAGACCTTCGCGATCCTGGACGACGGATCAGAACGCACAATTCTCCTCCATGCAGCTGCACAGCAACTTGGGCTTAAGGGGCAGTCAGAAGATATAACCCTTCGCACAGTGCGACAGGAACTACACGTCCTGCATGGGGCGGCAGTCTCATTCACCATCTCTCCTGCTACAGAACCTAAGAGAATGTACCACATTCAAGGAGCATTCACTGCAAAACAGTTGGGCCTTGCCAAGCACACTCACCCCGTCAGTGCATTGCAACGCAAGTTCGGCCACCTGCAGGGACTTCCATTGCAGCCCATCGTCGAGGCTCAGCCAGTGCTACTCATTGGATCGGATCACCCCCACCTGCTAACGCCAGTGGAGCCGGTCCGTCTTGGACCACCCGGAGGGCCGGCTGCCGTTAAGACGCGCCTTGGATGGACGCTGCAGGGTCCTGCACAGGAGTTGAAACATGGTTCTACTGAGCAGCAGTGCCTCTTTACATCCACCCTCCCCTCATCTACGGACCTGTACAGTCAGGTCGAGCGACTGTGGCAGATGGATGTGTTACCGTGGCGTAGTGAGAAGGCTAGCGTCAGATCACGGCAAGACCAGGAGGCCATAGATCTTCTCGAGGCCAAGACTGTGAGGGTCGAGGTGGACGGAGTTCGACGGTACGCGACCCCCCTCTTGCATGCCAAGAACATGCCTCAGCTAAGAGCCCCAAAGGAAGCTGTGCTCCCACAGCTAAGGAGCATTGAAAGGAGGCTTGCTAAGGCACCTGACCAAGCTGAAGCCTACAAGGCTGAAATCCAGAAGCTGGAGCGAGCCGGCTACGTGGTGAAACTGGCACCTGGTGCTGAAGAGGGCACAGCCATCAGCTGGTACGTCCCGCACCACATGGTGCACCATAACGGCAAGAACCGAAGAGTGTTCAACTGCTCGTTCCAGTTCCGAGGAAACAACCTCAATGAGCTTCTGCTCCCTGGGCCTACCCTGAGTCCATCGCTGCTCGCAGTCCTTCTCAGATTCAGAGAACATTCAGTTGGGATCAGCAGCGACATCCGGGGGATGTTTCATCAGGTGAGACTCCTCCCTGAAGACAGGCCACTGCTAAGATTTCTCTGGAGAGATATGAACCGCGAAGAACCACCCAGCGTTTACGAGTGGCGTGTCCTCCCGTTCGGCACCACATCCAGTCCCTGCTGCGCAACATTCGCCCTTCAACAACATGCCAAGGAAAGCAGTCATCCAGGAGACGTCGTCGGCGAGGTGATCGAGAAGTCCTTTTACGTGGACAACTGCATGTTGAGCCTGACCTCTGAGGAGGAGGCCAAAGCGCTTGTGGACCAGCTTCGGGACCTTCTAGCTGAAGGAGGGTTTGACCTGCGTCAATGGGCAAGCAACGTCCCCTCGGTGATCCACCATCTACCCCCTGAGGCAAGGTCGGACAGTGCTGAACGCTGGATTGCACAAGGGCAGGCAGACCTTCAAGAATCGGCACTCGGGCTTCACTGGCACTGCCAGTCCGACACTCTGTCATACAAGTCCCGCTCTCCCGACTGTCCTGAGGTTACCATGCGCACCATCTACAAGGTCATGGCTAGCCAGTATGACCCGCTGGGCTATATCGTTCCCTATACCACAAGGGCCAAGGTGATAGTCCAGCAGCTCTGGGCAAAAAAGCGAGACTGGGACGACCCCCAGTTACCTGAGGATCTCCTCCAGGCATGGAGAAGATGGCAGAGTGAGCTGCCAGACCTGCGGCAGATATCCCTTCCTAGGTGCTACAGCAGTCGAGAGATGGATTCCTCCACCAGTACCAGAGACATACACGTGTTCTGCGATGCATCGGAAAGAGCTTATGGCTCGGTGGCCTATCTCCGAACGGAGGACTCCAGCGGAAAGGTCGAGGTGGCATTCCTGGCTGCTAGGTCGAGGGTTGCACCGAAAAGGCAGCAATCAATACCCCGCCTTGAGCTATGTGCTGCTCTTACCGGAGCACAGTTAGCTAAAGTGCTTTGGACAGAGCTCTCTCTACCCATCCGCCAAACCCTCTTTTGGTCCGACTCCACCACCGTTCTTACGTGGCTCCAGTCAGACTCGTGCAGGTTCAAGGTATTCGTCGGCACGAGGGTCGCAGAGATCCAAGACCTGACAGACCGGGATGCTTGGCGCTACGTGGACACCTTAAGTAATCCCGCCGACGACATTACTCGTGGGAAAACTCTTGCCGAGCTAGGAAAGCAGAGTCGGTGGTACCAAGGCCCAGCATTCCTACAAGGGTCTCCTGAGCAGTGGGCTAAGAAGCCAGATACTCCACCTCCAGAAGGAGAGGAGCTCCGGAAAACCCTCGTCTGTGGCCTTACCACAACAGCACCGGCTCCGGAAAACCCAGAAGCCAGTCAGTTCACCACCTTCGGCGATCTCCTGAAGGCTACGGCACATTCCAAACACGGGGCGGCTGAGGGAAGTCCCTCCGCCAGCGACTTCAAA
Source organism: Planiliza haematocheilus (assembly GCA_005024645.1). Lineage (NCBI taxonomy): Eukaryota > Metazoa > Chordata > Actinopteri > Mugiliformes > Mugilidae > Planiliza > Planiliza haematocheilus. The sequence continues at coordinate 83,178 of SRSE01001345.1, read as the reverse complement.
GAGGCAGAGATATCTCTTCTCCAGCAAGCCCAACAGGATTGCTTTGCCACTGAAGTGGCACAACTGAAAGCAGGAAAGCAGGTACCCAGTAGCAGTCGCCTGATCACCCTGGCCCCCGAGTTCGACAATACCACTCAATTGATCCGGGTGGGAGGTCGCCTGCGACACAGCACTCCACTTGACCAGGACACTATGCATCCGATCGTGCTTGACTCTCAGCATTGGATCACCAAGTTGATCATCAAAGACTTTGACGAGAAACTATTGCATCCCGGCCCAGAGCGAGTATTCGCTGAGGTTCGTCGCAAGTACTGGGTCATCCATGGAAGGCAAGCTATACGACGTCATCAGCGAGGGTGTGCCGACTGTCGGAAATGGCGTGGAACCCCCCAGATTCCTAGAATGGCTGATCTGCCACCTGCGAGACTGAGACTCCACAAGCCTGCATTCTACTCTACTGGAGTAGACTGTTTCGGCCCTTACGAAGTTAAAATCGGACGCAGGAGCGAAAAAAGATGGGGCATCATCTTTAAATGTATGACAACGCGTGCAGTCTACATCGACCTCCTCACCAGCATAGACGCCGACTTTTACCTGATGGCACTCCGGCGCTTTGTGTCTCGGCGAGGCAGACCGTTTGAGTTACTGTCCGACCAGGGGACGAATTTCAGGGGAGGAGAACGAGAGTTGAAGGAGGCCTTCGCCGCTCTCCAGCCTGAAGTTCAAGCTCAACTTGCCAGCCAACAAATCCAGTTCGCCTTCAACCCCCCGAGTGCACCGCACTTTGGTGGTTGCTGGGAAAGGGAGATCCGCTCCCTCAAGCAAGCTCTGCGTGTCACTCTGGGAGCTCAATCAGTGACAGAAGAGGTCCTGAGGACGGTCCTCATTGAGATTGAGGGGATCCTCAATTCAAAACCACTTGGTTATACCTCCTCGGACATCAGTGATCCCGACCCGGTAACTCCAAATTCTCTTCTGATGGGGCGGCCAGACGCGTCACTCCCACAGGTTGTGTATCCAGAGTTAGAAATGTTGAGTCGGCGGAGATGGAGGCACAGTCAGCTGCTGGCAGACCATTTCTGGAGACACTTTCTGAAGTACTACCTACCCGGTCTCCAAGCACGTCAGAAATGGCAAACAGAAGCACCAGATCCACAAGTTGGCACCCCGGTCATGATTGTGGATCCACAGTTGCCTCGAGCACTCTGGCCAGTGGGACGGATCTCACAAGTCTTTCCTGGATCGGATGATCGGGTCCGGACTGTGACAGTGCAAGTTGGGGACCGCAGCTATACGCGCCCAGTGGCCCGTATCATTCACCTTCCTGCCCTGCCCGAGTAGGATCTCCCCTAATTGCAGGGCCTCTATGATGATGTGCAGATTTCCATAAGAAATCTGGGGGCGGCTGTTAAAAAGGCCCATTCACTTCATGTAAATCCTTACTTTTTGTCTAGCAGTCCCTTATTTGCTAATTCAGCTGTCAATCAGTCAATACAGCCAGCCAATCCCGTTACACTCTTAGTTGGTATGGCTCCGCCTACCATTGCTGTCATCTATCTTGATGACTGAGACACATGGCAGCCATTACTGACATCAAAAGGGCTGAAAGTTCTCCAAAAGTGTTGTGCGTGCATGAAAATTAACCACACAAATCTATGCACTGTGGGAACTGCCCTATATAAAAATTCTGAGCTTTACTCCAATCGTCTCTGTCTTTTACTGGACAACCGCCAGCGTGTCTGAACTTAAGTCTAATCAGTAAAGCAACGGGTGAGGGCTACGTCAGCTAACCGTCATTTTACAACTTGTTTCCATGTCTTAGTGTTTCATGTTATCCATGTATCTTGCCATAGTTTTTGTCCGTGCCAAGTCATAGTTTTGATTGTGTTTTGCTTCTTTGGATTTCTTGCTATGTCTGCAGTGACCTTAGTTTTTGTAAGTTGCTTTTTTTCCAACCCCCCAGCTTCCCCGTTCTGACTGTTCCTCTGTCCACTTCGGTTTCCTGCTTCATTTCTGTTTGGTTTTTATAAGATTTGAACACCAACCATCTCTGCTTCTTCTTCTAGTCCGGTTAGCAATGACAGAAACTGATGAAAGCTGAGACACTTTAGCCTCGTTGATACCAGATAGATGAAGAAAAATAACCAGCATGTTAAATGAATGGATCACTTTTAAAGTATAGCTACTATTTTTGTTTTTGTGTAGTTTCAGGATCAACCAATCACAGCTCATACCTAGCAACGGGGTCAACCACACCTCCTCACTAGGATCAGAGTTTCTGTCCATTCCTTGATCACAGTCTCTGAGAATTTTCTGGAATCACTGCTAAGCTAAGACTCCTAGCTAGGAATGTATGTTTTGTTATTGCTAATTTTATGATCCAGGGAGAAACCGGTCTGGGTCGAAGGAGGGAAGAGTTTTTGGGGTCTAATTATCGAAATGTGTAAACGAGGCCAAGTCAGTATGTGTGTTAGACAGATGGGACGTCTATTTTTGACAATATCGATCCCAGACACAGCATCCAAGCAACGACATGAGAGCAGCTAAAATGGTGTCAAGTTACGTGCTGGAAAAAAAAACATAAAGCGAGCAGAAATAGGTTTTTATTAGAGTTAGAGGTCAGATGATTCTGATCTAATTGATGCTGCAAGTTGAAGTCCAATGCAAGAAAACAGTCGTGCAACAGCTCCCTCATTGAATATGGAGTCGGTTTCTATCTCTGGGGGTTCAGTGTCTTGCTCAAGGACATTTTGACATGTGGGACTTTACAGGGATTGAACCGCTAACCCATTAGTTCGTGGATAACCCGCTCTAACATATTGAGCTGCAGCCATTTTCAATCGTTTGGAAATTTTAATGAACAGCAGATAAAAAGAAGTAAACGTTAAATAATACAATAAAAATCACATACGTTTGCATGTTTAGATTTTAACTGTATGTAATAAACTAGCCACCAGTGCACATCTGAACCCTTAAAATACAGTTTTACTAGAGAAATAATTATCTTGTTTGAGTCTGAATTCCTAAATTAAACAGTTTTCATTCAACCACAGACTGAAATTCACTTCTGCAAAATACAGATGATTAGAAATGATACACACTGTCTGTTCTGTAGACTCTGAGCCTCCTTAAACCACATCTGTGTCTCTTCCCCCTCAGAGAGACGGTGCAAACCGTGCCTGGACGGCTGGACGCTTCAGGGAGACAAGTGTTTCCTCTTCAACCAGGACAGAGCCGACTGGATCGGCAGCCAGTACCACTGCATGTCACTGGGGGGCGCTGTGGCCACAGTCAGGACGGAGGACGATCAGGTGAACGCGCACATGCACGCTGACCTGTGCACCTGTTCACCTCCTGTCACTTCAGATGTATTTATTCTTTTGGTGATATCAGGAATAGCATGGCCGGTTTCAGGCTGAGCCTTCTTAGCATTTCTGTGTCTTAAATTAAACTTCATTGATGATATATTCTGCAGGTCTCCGGCCGTAAACACCTCAGAGCAGATACATTAGCCGTCAGGACACACATTTAGACGTGCACTAGCACACACACACACACACACACACACACACACACACACATGCAGAGGCAGAGAGTTAAGAATAGATTTAAGAGACGTATGAGATATGGAGACTTGTGCAGGAGCAGCCTCTGCTACAGGTCATCTGAGGTTTCAGTGTTTTACTGTACACGGTTTAGATGCTTGATGTGTCACAACCATCACTGCTGCTGCTGGAGAAGAAGAGAGGGAAGAGAAGAAACCCTTTCCTGACAAAAAGCTGGTGACATTTTCTGACGTTTTCTCAGGAGTTTCTGTGGAGAACGGCGCAAAGTCTGGGCCACGGAGACTCGTACTGGTTGGGCGTGAGAGGAGGAGGCGCTGGCGAGGGATGGAAATGGAGTGATGGCTCGGCGGTGGAGAAAGGACCACAGTGAGTCTGAGGAGGAGGAGGGGGAGGAGGAGGAGGAGGAGGAGGAGGGTAGCGTTACAAGCCACTGACCTCTATTAGATCACATGTCACTTGAATCACTTGTTGGGACACTATAGAAACATATAAGGATAAATTAAAATGAATAAAAAATAAAACCACAAATGTTCAGTATCACAAATTAGATATTTTTTTTTAAATATAAAAATACATTTGGAAACACAATTTGGGAATTTATAAATGAAAAATAAATGAAGCAATAAGGAGACAGGCATAAGAATCTACTTTATTCTGTTTCTAAACCTTTTACAGAATGAGAGAAAAAAAAGATTTGAGTTTATTTATTTCTAGAGAGTCATCATCAGTCATGTGAATATAAAGTAGAAAGCATAAACTCGCTTTATCGTCTTATTTTACTGATAAATCTGCAAAATTCAACTTCACATTTTATATAAATTTATCATATTCAGGTTAATTCTGAATAAAATTCAACTCTAATTAGAGTTTTGTTTGATAACAACAACACGGAGGTGATGAAATGAATGAATGGACTCAAACCAGAGACGTTTGAGAATGAAAACTTCAAAAACTTAAACTTTAAAAGCATCCTAAATGTTTTTATTTATATAAACTGACTTTAATCTTTAATTTTACATCGTGTATTTTCTTAATCAGAGCTGGATATTATAGGAGAAACAGGGATACGTCCAGTTTTTAATCACATGATGTGACACATCTTCATATGGAGGAGCAGCGGTTGCCGCGGTAACGGGGGTGAAAGTGAGTGGCTCTTCCTGTCGCCTCTGCAGGTTCTGGCAGCGCGAGCCGGATAAGGAGGTCGACGGCAGAGAGCTGTGCGGCCGCCTCACCCCGGGGGACGGTTACAAGAGGAGCTGGTTCATCTCCAGATGTTCATCTCATCTGAGGAGCATCTGTGAGAGGAGGCGAGCTAGTCTGCAGTGACGGGAGCAGTTCATTTACAAATAAATGACTCCCTTACAACATCACTTTATTATACTGCATTAACTGTTTTAACAATATTATCAGAGAGGAAGATGAACCGAGCAAAAATGTATGTTTTCTTACCATTAGCACTAAATCTCCTCTTCCTAAAGGTTCTGGTATTAAGTGTCTGTTGACTCCAACGTGTTTTCATTATGTTTTTGTTAATTTTGCATGAAAATATCAAAATGTTCCAGTCTATTCACTATGGTACAGTATTTCCTTGAGGTCAAACACTTTTAATAAATAAACACATTTGAAAAACAAAGATATTTGTTTGCATTGTTATAGTGTCCTATTTAAACGCCATTAACATTAAGGGATAAAGTCTCCTCCACCTGCTGAGGAGACGGAGGTCCTTTGGGTGTGCAGGACAATACTTGGGACACTTTTTAAGACACTGTGGGACAAAAATAAAAACAGAGGATGCAGGCCAAAGTGTCAAACGTCAGGAACAAGAACTCATCTCAGAGACTGCTGCAGCCTAAGAGCAAGAACTTTTTGGTAAGCGACTTAAAGCTGATGCAATATAATGTAAATATTTTTTGTACCTTTAATATATTTACTTTTATATTTTCTCTTGTCTTTGCTTATTATATTTGTTGTGGTTTGTGCTGCTGTTCCCTGAGGCTTTAACTCCCTAATTTCCCCACAGGGATAAATAAAGTCCTACCTTATCTTATCTTAAGCAGGATAAACATCACAAATATTTAGTTTTTCTTCATTTATATCATACTACTGTATTTATATATATCTTTTCATTATTTGGAGTAATTTAATTCTACATTTAATTCAATCATTTCAAACATTTCTATCTCGGTCTGTTCCGTTTTCAGGCTGCAGTTGCACCTCCTCAGTCCGTCCACCAGGTGTCAGTGTTGCCTTTTCAAAACATTAGCCGCAGCGCCATGTTTGTTACCCGGCATGCTTTGCGTGTGTCGCACTTTCAGAGGACGCCCAGATTAAATTGGATTTTAACTGCGAAAGGTAACGGGCTTGTTTATTCTTCATTAGCACGTAGTTTGTCGTCTTTAAAAATGTGACTATATTATTATTATTATTAACCTACGTTAGTCTTTTATTAAGTTTGTGTTTGTTAGATGGGTAAATTCAATTAATTTAAGAGTCATCTTGTTTATTAGCAAACATCCGGTGGCAGTTGAGCAGGATTAACATATTTATCTCTAACGATTAACGTAAATTCATAATTGAAACGGCTGTTTTCAACTTACATTCATTTTGCTTTTCGTCAGGCGAAGATAAAGAGTTATTAAATAAACACAGAGTTGTAATATAATGCTAGCAAAACCTGCCTCATAACAATTTAGAACGTTTGTATCTTTTTAAACCGAACTCCATTTTGAAAAAGCGGTATTTTTACTATTACTTCTGTTATAACTAAACATGTACATTTTATCCCATAACTTCTTGTCCAACACTATTAAGCATAGTCGTTTAGTAAATTCGGCACTGAACATTTGTTTGTATACGTCTCCTATCTTTGTACACAGACGTACTATCTTTTAAATGTCCATATAAATCACTTGCTTTTGATGCTGTGTGCAGATCTGCAGACAGCTGAGGGATGTCTGACCGGGTGGAGGAGAAGCTCAAGAACTACAGGACGGCCCCGTTTGACGCTCGCTTCCCCAACACCAACCAGACCCGCAACTGCTACCAGAACTATCTGGGTAAACATATTAATCAGCCCTGACCTTGCCTTTGATCATTTTCTCATAAACCGAATCAAACTTAAAAGCAAAGCAGGTAAAAATGCAGGTTGCACCGCCTTATTTTACTTTAAACAGTGCAGGAGTACAATTTAAAGCTCCAATAAGAGCAAATATTGCACAAAAACAACATGATGAATATGTAGAAGTCCTGATATTCAAACAGATAATGTCCAGAGGATGTGGCGGATCCTTCTGGAGTAAAGAAACTGTGCAGCAGAGCTAAGACAAGCTGATGTTAAAGAGTCTGACAGCTCGAGGGACCAGTTAAGGGTTTATCTAAGGTCCTAGGTCGCTGGTGCAACCCTCAAACCATATCGGTTTTATTTAATCCATCCAAGCGATCACACTAAGAGCAGGGGGGTCGAACTAGTGACCTCTCTGCTCTTCTAACCCACAACTGTGTGAGATACTGGACATAATTCAAGGTGTGCAGCGTTCTCATTCACTCGCTTGCTTTTCATCGCTCTGCCATTGTTGTGTGCTCTGAGGATGTTTCAATTTCCAGGATGTTTTTTTTGTTTCTCTGCAAAATATATTTGTAAATTAAAAAGGTTATTTTGAGGCATTCATTTAAAATCTTCGCAGCTTATTTTTCAGCTGCATTTCTATATGTATTCTTTACGTCGTCATCATATTAGACACGAGGATAAACAGCTGGCGGCGACAACTCTCCTCTCAGGTGTTTTTTATACCGTCAAAGAATTCAAGGTGAGATTAAAAAAAAAAGCTCCAGTTAGAGAACCAGAGAGGAAGATGAGACGTCTCCTTTAGAGGCTTGCAGCTGTTTTAAACGGTAACGGTCGGCTCGTATAAGTGCGATAACGTCTAGGTCTCGTTTCTCTTCTCCATTGATCTGTTTTGCAAATGAAGATATTTATAAATGTTTAATCATAAATGTTTAATGCATGCTCGTGGATGTGAATTAGTCGACAACAAACGGTTATGCTAAGCTAGCAGATTTTCAGAGTTAAAATAGTCGTTGATCTTGCTGCGATAAAAGAGTTTGAGTAGAAAGACAGAAACTGTAATTTTATATTACGTTTAAAAACCGTTAATGCTCATTTATCAGAGGCTGTTTCCGTTTAATAACCTCTCTCTCTCGGTGCTGGCTGTGTCTTCTCCACAGACTACCACAGATGTAACAAAGCTCTGTCGGCCAAAGGTCAGGACACGGCTCCCTGCGACTGGTACCGGAGGGTCTACAAGAGCCTCTGTCCCATGGGATGGGTACGTCACAGTAGATATGTCTCCGTCAGTCTCCATTCATTGCTTCATCACCTTTAAGCATCTCTGAGCTGAATGTTTAGACGTTACTGTGCATCATAAATTAACTTCTTATCTCCTCTTTTGTTAAGTTTATTCTTCTGTTTCTTGTTTCTCTGCTTCAGGTTCAGAGATGGGACGACCAGTTGGAAGCTGGAACTTTCGCCGGGAAGATCTGAACACGCGTTCCTTTCCATTTACATTCCAGTACACGCCAATCAGGCATAACATTATGACCACTGACAGTGTGACGGTTCAGTGTTCTGCTGGGAAACTTGTGGACCTGGCTTCATTCATTGGTGTGGATGTTACTTAGACATGTAGCACCCACCTAGACCAGACCAGGCACCCCCACCCCATAGCAATGACACTCCTTGATGGCAGCAGCCATCCCCAGCAGGGTGCAGACACACAAACAACTAAAAGACCCCCCCCCCCCCCCCCCCCCCCCCCCCCCCTCATTAACAACAGGACACCCTCAGAAGACCCATGTCCATTCTCTGAGTCACCACAAAGGAGACCTGCGCGATATTAGGTCATAATGTTATGGCTGATCAGTGTATTTATGTGCAGAAGCAACTAAATAAATGATATATTTTAGTGTGAACTCATGCTGACTGACTTTAATTTCTGACTCTCAAACATCGTCCTTGAACGTGACGTGAAAGAGTTTCATCGGCTGACTTTAAAAGCTGCAGGATGCTTTAGAAGCTTTTATTTTGAAAAGTGACCGAGTCTCTGGATGTGCATGTGTGTGCGTTTATTTATACATGCCTGTACGTTAAATATTAATGTTCTCTTTAATCAGTGAGGCCTTTTACAAACTGGCAGCCACCCAAGATCTAAAACACATTCCTAGAGGAGACACCACAAAGGAAGTCATTCATAATAATTATTACTTCTATACACGTTTAGTGCCGTTAAGGGTCACGGGGCATAATAATTATTTATTTTATTTATTTTGTCCCATTTGCACCAAAACAAAAGAGAAGGAGAAATATTTGCATTTTAAATTTAGAGATGCATCATGGGACAAATCATGCAGATCTCAGTCCAATCCAAGTCCGATCCGATCCCCTTTCAGGACTTTAAAGGATCTGCTAAGTTAAGGCTTCATTTGAATGAGGTAAATAGTTAAAAAGAAGCTTAATATATAAGCTCTAGTTAAATGAATTTATGGCAACTACGTGAAAATATTAGTCCTGATCAAATGTGTAACAAATGGCTGAAAAATTAAGAGTTGCTGAAGACTCAAAGAGTATTTTATGGAAGAGACAAAACACAAGAGTGGAAGAGGAGACTTTAAAGACTCTAATAGAATCTTCTTTAGCTCACTTTATCTTCAGGATGTTTAGGTAGGAGCTACGAGACAAACCAAAGCGTCCCACTGCCTCGTCTTTGTCCCATGATGCATCCTGGTCTCATGCGTCACCTCTTCGTCTACGTGGTGGAAAAGTAAACACGATTCATCACACGGTCCAGCTCTGATGCTCTCGTGTTCACTGTAAGCGCTGTCAGGTCAGAGGTCAAAGGTCAGACACTCTGACTGGTCTGCAGCTGGACCCTCCACATGTGATTCTTCTGCCTCTAAACACTCCATCTTTAAACTTAAAACCCTTCCTTTAGGTCACTTGATCTTTATTAGATGAATCTGGGTAACGTAATTAAACTTCCTCTGTGATCTAATAGTTTGAAAGCTTTTATTCTGGAAGTAAACGTTTGAGCTGAATGACTGTGCTTTTTATTTCACCCAGGAGCAGCTCTGATATCCTGTCTGAGTCCTTCACAAACTTACACAAACCTCTGTGAGTACGGTCAGCTGACTTTTATTTCTGTTTCTTAGCCGGGGCCCTGCTTGCATCAGCTTGATATAAGTATATGTTTCCTGGGGTTGACTGTCAGCAGGCGGAGGCCAAAGTTTGTAAAGTAATGATGTGGAGCAGGCGGAGCATCCTCTGAGCCGCATCCCGGGGCCCGTTGCCCCAGAAACGGGCCTCGTTGCATCAGCAGCATCCGCAGCATCAGCATCAGTCACGGCGGCAGCGGCGGTGGCTGTCAAGGTCGCCGGCGAGAGGCATCATGGGTAGGCGAGGAGGAGACCCTCACGCAGGCAAACCGCTCTCCTGCGCATGCGCACCATGTAGCCGAATAAAGCCCGTAGCCATAATAGGACATAGACGCCGCTTTGCTTCGCTCGTGCAGGATGAGGAGATGATGCGAAAGAGTCATGCGCTTGTGCGCGTAAAGGCGAAGGGGCGGGGTTACATGCACGACGTCCCTGCACCCCCCCGCCCTCCTATTGGCTGAGGGAGAAAGGGGAATACAAATAAATAAATAAATAAACTGGAGGCACTGCGTGTGGTTACGTGCGGTTCTCCTCGCAGCTCCTGCATGAGACGGATTTAATGAGGAGGAGGGAGGAGCAGGGAGGAGGCGCCGCTGCAGCTCGAGACTCCGGAATCTTTGTCACGACAGGTGAGTGTCACCTCATCTCTGTCTCTGCGCGGACTCTTCTTCTTTGGGTTATTTCCGCTCAAACTGCAGCAGGGGAGGAATCCGGTGCTGGCTCGGATCTGAGCGGGAGAAGGCCTCAGGAGTAAAAACAGGTCAACGTTTAATACTTTATACTTTTTAAGGATGTACTGATGCTTATTGAGTGTTTGTGTGATGGGTGAGGTGGGGCAGAGCGGTCGTGTCCTCTCTGGGAGAACCGAGGATGAGGAGGGAGGGAGGGAGGGGGGGCTGCTTCAGCACCACGGACAGCGCCTAATGTAGTTTGCTTCTTTTCTTGCAGCCGTCAGCGCCGGCGGGCGGGTCCTGTGAAGCTTTTATTAAACCACCACCTGAAGATCCCGGCTGCTCCCTGCATCCTGCATCCTACAGAAAGTCAGATTTAACCCGGTGACCACCCAGAATCCAAGAAGATGGAAGGACAGGTGAGTGGTTCTCTGACTCTTTGCTCTTTTCTTGCTCTGACCCACATTCAGACTGAATTCTTTTAAAGAAACGGATGAATTATTATTAATATTATTATTATTATTGGTGCAGATTTGTCTTTACAGCTCAATAAGAGATCTGTGTGGGAGGCATGAGTGTATGAGTGAGTCATCTGTGTGTGCGCTGCAGATGTGTGTACAAGAGCAAAGCATGCACTGATGTTTCTGTAGTAGTGTAGTCGACTCATGAATCTCTTGTGTGTTTATAATAATCTAATACGTCTAGAGCACGTGACACTGTTAAACTAGTAGCTGAGATGCAGTAGACGTAGTAACCGGTTTGTTTTCTTGTGCAGGTAATAACACGTCTGAATAAATGTGACACAGTCACAAGTTACTGTGAAGTCATGACAGAAAAGGAGACGGAGGCATGTTGTTGTTTACCTGGATTATTAGGAGTAAGGTTCGTACCAGATTTATTTAATTTAGGATGACGGTTAAAGATTCAAAATACTCGTTAGTTTCTGCTCTGACACTTTGAACAATGTAAACCAGAAAATCCTGCACAGCTTCCAAAGTTTAAAAGCTTCTGCAGCGAAAATAAAACTCAAGCTCTAATTCCACTTCCACAGTTAATAAAAATGAAATATGCTGCATCATATATGCAGATATGTTACTGTCTGTGCAGGATAACAGACACTTACTGCTACTTTTACTAGTATTACTACTTCTACTACAACATATTAAAACCCTGAGGCATTTATGAGCAAGAGATCTACAAATGGATGCGTACAACTCCACAATAATACCAATAATTGTATTTTTATCTTACTTTTTTATCAACATTACAAAGATTGTGCAGTTAGACACAAAAATAAACATAATTAAAGCAGTAAAACTCACAAAAACATAATTATAAACTCATTTTAAGGCCAGACAAAGCTCTCAGATAAAGCTGACCTGGTTTCCTCGTTGCAGATCCGTGTGGTCCTGACTGCAAACGCCTTGTCCCCCTTTTTGTTGTTGTTTCTACGCCCCGGGATCAGACAGTAGACCCAGATCAGTTTTATAACCATGAAGAGCTTTAAAAGTAAGAAGTAAGATGTTCATATCTGGTTTCCTGGCTCCAGTTAAAAGCCTGACCGTCTAAAGTCATTGTTCTCTTAAAGTTGTTGTAAAGCTTTTACGGTAATAATAATAATAATAAATACATTTAGATTTGATGGTAAAACACGGTCGTAGGTCAGCCTTTAAGCCGTGTTCGTCCATGTGTGATTACATGTCTCTTTGCACGTACACATTTAAGCCACAGATTGATGCAACACGTTGACTCCCGTCCTCAGGGATTTGTGCTAAAGGACGTGAGGGAAATAAAGGCAATCAGTAACCGGACAACATGACATGTCACCAGATAAGAAACGCTAAACAGAAGCTTTAAAATAAAAAAAAGGGAGAATACTAAAGCGTGGGAATAAGTTTTTAGACTTTTATTTGAGTTTGGCGCAAGAATAAATGAAAAATAATGTTGTTTTGATGAAAAAGATTCTTTATTATAATAAGAAAAACACTTTTATAGTGGTTTAGGTGCACAACTAGCCCTGTTTTACACAACTAGTCAAATAAATGTGATCAGAAATCTGATAAACCGTCACAAAATAAATGAAAAATAAAATAAAACCTGGACAGATCACTCGAATGCAGCCGTAAATCAACGATAGACTCGCCGACTCCAGACAGACGCTTTATTACCTCTCAGGTTTAACGACTCAAATATTTATGTCCATGAATGTCCTCCTCCTCCTCCTCCTCCACCTCCTCCACCTCCTCCTCCTCCTCCTCCTCCTCCTCCTCCTCCTCCTCCTCCTCCTCCTCCACCTCCTCCTCCTCCTCCTCCTCCTCCTCCTGATTCCATCACCCCAGATGTTTCTCGTCCATACAAACGACCTTAACGTGACGTTATCGAACTCTTCGGCTAGAAGCTCGATACACTCTTCCTGGTTTCACGCAAAACTGCAGCCGATTGGCTCTCCTGAGGGGAAAGTGTGTCGGGCCGGCTCGGGCCAGATGTAGGTCGGTCGGGTGTGACTGCGAGTGTGTGTCCACGTCGCTGTGTGCTGCTGCTTTGTGCATTAGCGGGATTGTTGCTGCTTCAGTTTATGAGACCCTGCTGCTCCGCGGCTACTTTTGGGCCTGTGTCAATAAAACTGTCACCTCCAGGCTGTCTGTCGTCATGGAGATGAAGGAATGAGGGGAGGAGGGAGAGGCCGTGGACACTCTTGCATGAGTGGATGGATGGATAGAAAAGGGAGGGAGGGAGATGGAGGCTGCAGGGGAACGAATGCAGGACATTTTGCTTTTAAAGGAAAAAAACAAGATGTAGGAATCGTGCAGGATTTGTGATGCGATGAGCTGGCATCACGTAACGGGTCGCCATGGCAACGCAGCATCTGCTCAGCAAATCCTTGGCGCTGCAGCGGGCTGCCGTAGCACGAGAAGTTTGCCCTTTGCTTTATTGTTTAGTCATGAAACGTCCTCACGTGTGTGTTTGTGTTTTTAATTTTTAACTAAAAACAAAAATGTTTCTTCTTCCTGTTTGAGCAGAGAATGAGAATAAAGCAGAAAATGATTCACATGAGATTAGGAAGGATTTAGAACAAAGGATTTTGTCCCGGTAAACACAGACCGACTCTGTGCACGTGCTCAGCACGAGGCGTGTTTCTGGTCATATTTTGTGCAGCTGAAATCTGAGGCTTCTCATCGATCCTCATCCAAGACGAGCCGGGCGTCGTCCCGAGTGTCGTCCCGTGACCGACGGTTTCCACTGAGTCATCGTGACTCGACAAGAAATAATAAAAAAAGGAGAAAGATCAGGGCGAGTGTAGCAGGAGGTGTGGGGGGAGTTGTGTGTCGCTGATAATGTCGCGCTGCAGCTTCTCCTCCTCTGGGTCTCTGCTAATTAACTTTCAAGAAGTGATGCTGATGCTTTCAGACGCAGGAAGGATCAGCTGTCAGCCTTCACTTCAGTCCAAGGCCTCTTCATTGGGAACAAATTTAGACACAAGTTGTGTTTTTGTTACCTTAACCTTTAAAGAAAAGTGCAGGTTTGACTGCTTTATTTCACCTTTAGGTAGAAATAACGTCTCTGTTCTTTCTCAGGCAAAGATGGACTGAAAACAAATGTTTGCGTCTCTGAATTTCTTCTCTAAACTGATAAATATATAATCACTGACACTGAGGACGACTAGAGACAATAAGTGAACATGCACGACATTAGGCTGCATAAAAGAACATAAATAAATACCTAAAAGTTTCACTAATATGGAATAAATACCTTCGTATCTTACTGCAGCACATCAGCAACTCATTTATCCACATGTAGCTCAAAATAATCCTGCACCATCCTCAAAAAAAACCTTAAACAAGACGATGAACAGTGAGAGTATTAAAGCTTAAAGGTCTTTCTATGCGTCTCAGATCAACAAGTGCAGACAAAAGGATCATCGATCACCTTCACATGTCACCTTTACAAACAGCAGAGAAGTAAAACTGTAGGAGCAGATTTCATCAGCAACATCACGGTTTAGCTTCTGGACGGGAAAGGCTTCCTCGTCCTGTGGTCACTGTACTCTGGTGATTAGGAGACGTTTTAGGCGTTTAGGGATGTTCACTTTTTAGGGATGTTCGAATCAGCTGCACAGTATTAAAACACACTGACATACACAAGGCTTTAAAGATGCTGTAACACAAGCTGCTGGTTGTGTTTTTGATATAAACTGCAGAAATATTTATTTCTTATTTTAATGCAGATTATATATCTGAATAAATAAATAAATTCTGTTTTAAGTAGATGTTCCCTGGTTTAATTTAATTTAATTTAATAATTAAATAATTAATTTAAATTTACATTAATAATATTTCTAATATTTCCTTTCCTAATGTTTAATTACATTTAATTTCCCAATATTGAATTTAAGTCACTAATTTTTAATTTAACTTACTTTCCTAATATAATATTTATTTTAATTGAATTTACTATTTATTTATTTAATTTAATTTCCCAATATTTAATTAAATCTAATTTACTAATATTTAATTTACTTTCCTAATATTTAATTAAATTTAATTTCCTAATATTTAACTAAATTTAATTTGCTAACATTTAATGAAATTTAATTTCCTAATATTAAACTAAATTTTATTTGCTAATATTTAATTAAATTTAATTTACTAATATTTAATTTAATTTACTCTGGGTGTTTTAAAATTAAATCGCATTAAATTAAGATGACATGGAACTTTCTGTAAAATAAATATATAAATAAAATATAACATAAAATGCTTTTAAGACTCAGTTTTGAGCTCAGATTTTGCATATTCCTCAATTAATTTACATTTAATTAACCTAATAATAATAATAATAAAACACTTTAGAGCATCGTTGAGAGGAACAACAGGACAGGTAACAGGAAGTTAACAGAGGCCTGGTTGTTTTTATTTGAACCCTGTCATGTTCAGATCCTGTTGTAATATCCTTCAAACTCTCAGCTGATCCTGACAGAGCCACTTGTCAGAGATGAAGAACGCTGTTTTCTTTCCTTCGCATTAGGACGCGTCCAAACATTTCATCACCTTCAGAGCGATGCCATGACTCATCCCACGGCTCAGTGGCTCCGTACGAAGCTGAACAGCTGTTTTCACGAGCAGATAAAAACGTGGCGTCTGCTTCTTCATGGTCTTTATTTACTTTTAGTGCGTGAAGATGTGTGACATCTCTACAGAAGCAGAGGTCATGAGTTTTGACCTTTAAATCATTTCCCTCTCTGCCTCTGATTGGTCCCGTTTGGCCGACGCCCCTTCAGCCCCAAAATGAATCCAGAAGAAGTGCAGCGTCTGCTAATAGCGCCCGACCTCGCTCTGATACTGCCGTACCCAAGGGCAGTGCATCACCTGAGGCCCGGCCTGGTCTCCATGCCGTCTCATATAGCAGCAGCAGCAGCAGCAGCAGCAGCGGGAGCCGGATCTGCAGCGTCAGCACCGAGCGTCTTTATCACCGACTCTGTTTTGAATTTCTAACGTCAGCAGGGACAAAGACACAGTGGCCTAAATCTGGCTGCTTTCACCCAGAATGACCTGGATCTCAGGGGAGGCATCACTTAGTTCAGAGGACGCTAAATATACACCAATCAGCCACAACATTATGACCATCTTTCATCAGTGTGGATGTTACTTAGACATGTAGCACCCACCTAGACCAGACCAGGCACCCCCACCCCGTAGCAACGACCAAAAAAGCATGAAGAACATCTCAAGGTGTTGACCTGGCCTCCACATTCACTAGATCCCAAACTGATCAAGTATCTGTGGGATGATCCACGGAGGCAGGACACACTCAGACGGAGGGAAACTGTGGAAAGGTCAAGACTCCTGCAGCATTTGTAGGAAATGGAAGACATCAGGTTGGGACAGAAACATGGAGGTAGAGAAACAAGATGAATCGAGATGGAATCCATGTGGACGGAGACAATGGAGACAATGTGGAGACATCTTGGTCGTCTTCTGAGACTCGAGATGTTCAGGGTTGGAGACAAAGATGGAAGATAAAGCAGATTTTATTCTTCAACGTCATCCATGTAATAAAATTAAAGATAAAAATAAGTCGTCGTCTTCTACAAGTTTAAACTAGTTTATCTGTCTTAGTGCTGCAAAATGTTACTTATTTTTGGTACTTTTTAGCAGAGGAGAGATTAAAAATAAAGTGATTTAATTAATAGGATATCTAGGATAAAAGCACAAAATCATCCTGCAGCTTATACTCCTCGATGTCTTATTTATTTCTTACCTATTTATCGCCTCAATGCCACAACATTTACAACTGAACAAGTATTTTTAAGCAAATTTTAACTGAGTCTCAATTAAAAATATAAACTTTTGAGCAGAAGGAGGTCAAGTAGAAATAAAAGCTGGAGAAGAAGGAGTCATCTCTGTTCAGGGATGAATAATTAAATAAATGTTGAGGTTAATGCATATGTTACATAAACTCGTGCATGTCGCTGAAGCTTTCTGCAGATCATCGTAACGACGCCTCCTTTATCGGTGAAATCGTCTCGGCCTTGATTTGGTTACGGAGATAAATCGATGGTTTCTCGGGCCCCGGCTCGGCTGCAGGGGCCTCAGGATTCAATTTCATCTGCATTTACCTGATTATCTCCAGGAAAAACAAACACACGGACGCAAATAATCCAAACAGGCCTCCAGAGCGGAGTTTGAATCTTTAGAAATAACAGCAGCAGATGAAACAGGAGCAACGATGAGTTCAGGTTCAGTCTCCTGACCCGTGTGGCGTCAGCGTCGTCGGCTGGAAGGATTTAAAGCCCCATTATGAGCTCACATTTCATATTTACGATCTTAACTCTGTCTTCCTCCTGCAGGAAAAGCAGGTAACAGGTTACCTCCTGTTCTCCCTGGGCACGGCGGTCATCGGCTCTCTGCAGTTCGGCTACAACACGGGAGTCATCAACGCTCCGGAGCAGGTTGGTGGACGCCTCCTGGTCTGCAGCCGCTCATTAGCTCTCTAAAGAAACGTCTGCTTCCTCAGATCTGAAGCCACAGACGGACATGTGCACATACACACAACAACATCTACCCTCACCCGGCCAGTTCATTAGGTACACTAGTCAACGTACTCTAGCGTTTGTGTAAGGATGAAGGAACATGTGTCGCTGCAACGCAATATAATTCAAGTAGAACTGCAAACTACAGCCTAGAAAATGAAATAAAAACCCATGAAGAGAAGATTTAGAGCAAGACTGGTAAGAAAAAGCTTCCCTCAGTCCATCTGTATCTGTAATTCATTGATTTATTTTCTTTAAGTCAAGTTAAAGTTTATTTCTAAAGCAATAAAACTTCACATTCAGAATCAGAACACTTTAATAATGCTTCAAGGAAATTGTTTTGTTGCTGTTGCTCCCATAAAGTGACAGTCGCTAGTTGACAGAGCAAATAACACAGAATAAAAGTAGCACAAACATATAAAGAAAATAAAATAAGATGCATTTTAGGCTGCAAATAAATTAACGGCATCTGAAGTTTTGAAGGTGTTAAGAGTGACCAGCACGTAAAGTTTGATGTCCACAGACAGGAATGACAATTAAACAAAAGGGAAACTGTAAATAAAAACTGTGTTTGCGTAATAAAACCTGAGATGTTCTGCTGAAACTTGGACTGAAGAAAAGTGAGAAGAAAACTTAAAACGCTCCAAACTCTGAGCAGCTTTGATATAAAAGTGTCAGAGTTTGCACTGGAAGAAAAATCTAAATCTTACCAAGTATATTTGTCTAATTTCTAGTCAATAAACCATTTCTGCAAGACACGGGGACTTGTTTTCAGACAATACATCTTAATACAGAGACGATTTTCACTAGTTCCATTGGCAGATTTATTTATTTATTTGTTGTTGTTTTTTTTTTGCTTACCTCCAGCTGGACACTGGCATTAATGTCTCTGACCACACAGTCAGAAACAGACTTCATGACCGTGGCCTGAGGGCCCAACATCCTCCAGTGGACCCTGCACTGGAAAAAATGCTGCTCCAAAAAAATAAGAAAACAACAAAAAGAAGATTTTTGCTTGAAATAAGCAAAAAAAAACCTGTCTCTGTCTTAAGATGTATTGTCTTAAAACAAGTCCCTGTATCTTGCTGAAATGGTACTCTTTAGGCAGCTGTGTCTTATATTAAGTGTAATGAGATATTTTGACTAGAAATGAGACACATATACTTGGTGAGATGTTGATTTTTTCCAGTGTGTCTCTTGATAACAAAGAAAAATACTTTTAAAAACTAGAAATAACATTTTAAAACGAATCCTCAAATGAACTAGAAGCCGGCGTAGGGATGCCAGTACCTCGTTATTCTTTCCCCGCTGTGTTCTTGTACAACCTGCAGCTGATGATTGATGACTGGTCTAAATAAGAAGTAATAAAAGCATGAAGTATCCTCTGAAAAACATTTAAACTGAAGTCTTTATTTAAAAAAGGCCTCTGGAGGATCGAATCAGTCGAGATTTACTGCAGGACTGTTGTCACTAATGTACCTAATGAAGTGGCATGTTTAGAAATAATTCATCTAAATTGTCAGACTTATACTTTATACCACTAGTTAATCAGGTTATTCATCATCTGCTGCTCAGAACTGACCCGTGTGACGTTTATTGCTTCGTCTCTCGGTGGACGGACAAGCCTGGAAGAGTCTCCTGCACCGTCCTCACCGTCCTCACCGTCCTCTCAGATCAAGTCGTCTCTGTTTTGTGTTGCAGTGATTTCAGCCTTTACTCCCTGAATCCTAAGTTGTAACGTGCATTAGATGCAGCTCCTCATCAGCTATTAGCCTTAGCTTAGCATCAGCTAAATAAAAATGCATTTAAAGCTTCATAATTCATCTCGTGTGTTTCATTTCTAGAAGCTAAACCTTCTCTCTTCTCCTCCGTCCTTTCATCCAGAAACTTCGCTCTTTCTTCAACACCACCTGGGTGGAGCGCTACGGCGAGTCCATCAGCCCCGGAGTCTGCACCATCGTGTGGAGCGTCGCCGTCGCCATCTTCAGCGTGGGCGGCATGGTCGGCTCCTTCAGCGTCGGGGTGATGGCCAACAGATTCGGGAGGTGGGACGTGAAGCTTTTCAGTGTCGGGGCGTCTTCTTTACTCTCTAATGGTTCTGTTTGTTTCCTGCTCGGTTTGAGCTGAGCCGTCACAGTCTATTACTGTCAACGAGGTTCATAAAGCGTGTCTGATGTTCCTTCAGCTCTAATGTTCCTCAGACTCCTGAAGGTCACGGCGGCGTTTACGTCTGATCATGAATCTGATCTGATCTCCCTCTTTCCTCCTCGTCAGGCGTCGCTCCATGTTCCTCGTGAACTCTCTGGCCGTCATCGGCGGCCTCCTCATGGGCTTCTCCACCATGTGCTCCTCCTACGAGATGGTGATCGCCGGCCGCCTGGTCATCGGCCTGTTCTGCGGCCTGTTCACCGGCCTCACTCCCATGTACGTGGGCGAGGTGTCGCCTACGCCGCTCCGGGGGGCTTTCGGCACGCTGCACCAGCTCGGCGTGGTGGTGGGCATCCTCATCGCTCAGGTGAAGCCGCTCCTCCAGCGTCTGACGGATAACTTCCGTGAGTTTTCCGCCTCTTTGCTGAACCTCGTTTCTGCTGCTGCTCTGTGCAGGTCTTTGGCCTGGAGGCTCTGCTGGGCTCGGACAAGCTGTGGCCCCTGCTGCTGGCCCTCACCGTCATCCCCGCCGTGCTGCAGTGCATCCTGCTGCCTTTCTGTCCCGAGAGCCCCCGATTCCTGCTCATCAACCTGAAAAAAGAGGAGGAGGCGCGCAAAGGTACGCGCTGATACGTCATCCGAAGTCTGGAGAGACTCCACACAGGATTAGTTCAAACTCTCATGCACGATCTGTTCCTGCTATTAAAGCTTTAGTTTATACGCCCTCAGATGTCTTATATATCATATGTGAGTGGCCTGTGGTGTTTAAGTGCTTAAGCAATTGAGTGCAGTGTTTTATTCGTCTATGCACACGTCTGCAGTTGAGCTGCAGATGTTAAAGTGTGAGTAAATTTACTGGGCGGTTTACGCAGCCCAGACTCTAACGCTGCAGCCTGACGTCATGACCTCACCAAGAAATTTAACTTAAAGCGACGCAAAACACAAGAGCTGTGATTGGTCCGCTTGGTAGTAGCGTGTTCTCAGTCTCAATAAAGATGGAACGCTTGGAGGAGAGGTTTACAAACGTTTGTAGGACTCGTCTTCGGAGACATTTCGGCGAAAGTTTCGGTTGCTATTGTTGAAGTAGGATGATGATCTGCCCGTTTGGTGACTTTCTGAGCAGGAAGCTCCTTTTGACTGGAATAACTTAGATCTGTTGCTTCTTTCCATCTTTGGTAGACTCCAGAAGACCCCTGCAACTTGTAGCAGGAGTAAACGAGTACAGAAGATGAATGAACAGCTTCTATGTGCTGCAGTACTTTAAATGAGCCTTAAGTCTGTGCGTATGTGACTCAATCATCTGGTTTATATCTGATCTGGTGACTGAAACGCTGGAAAAGCTAAACAATTTAGACATCTCAGGAAACGAGAGACATCCGAGTAGATGATTGTGTAGGAGGACGAGGGAGTTGAGAATTTTCTGGACGAGGAAATGCATTGCTGCAGATCTTTGCTCGAGCATAATCGCTTCTCAAAGGAGCCACTCCAGACCAACTGTCCACCTCAGAATGTGTGTGTGGGCGTCTCCCAGGCTGAGAGCTGAGTGGAAGTCAGAGAAACAAGTGTAGAAAGACGTAGAGTAGGAAGATGAGGTGAGTCGGTACGATGCTGCAGCCTGGAGAAGATGAGTCCTCAGAAGATTTGTCTTTGGCGGTCTGGATCCAAGTACCAGACCTTTCCTCGCGCTCACTGCTTCCACCTAAACCGACGTCTCTTTCTGTTTCCCCGTCACCGTCCCCAGCTCTGGTGCGTCTTCGCGGCACCGAGGACGTGAGCAAAGACATGCAGGAGATGAAGGAGGAGAGCGCCAAGATGGCCAAGGAGAAGAAGGTGACCATCGCCGAGCTGTTCCGGTCGGCGGCGTACCGGCAGCCGCTGCTCATCGCCGTCATGCTGCAGCTCTCCCAGCAGCTGTCGGGGATCAACGCTGTGAGTCAGGCGGAAACACCAAAACACCAGAAACTAAAATAATATGCACGGAAGGGAAGTGGTACAGTCTACTTCCTGGCTGCAGTGATATTAAATAGCTGGAGGCAGTCAATAAAATGACAAATAAAATATGTATTCTAGTGTTTTTATTAAAAATCTTCTCTCTTGCGTCCGTCAGGTGTTTTACTACTCCACGGGCATCTTTGCCTCGGCCGGCGTCAAGCAGCCCATCTACGCCACCATCGGAGCCGGCATCGTCAACACCATCTTCACCGTCGTCTCCGTGAGTCTCTTCCCATCCCCCTGCATGAGTTTGTTTGTGTGCATTCATCACCCCTCGTCCCTCTTTGTCTTTGTCCTGCAGCTGTTCCTGGTGGAGAAGGCGGGACGAAGGACTCTGCATCTCCTGGGCCTGGGCGGGATGGCGATCAGCGCTCTGCTCATGACCATCTCCCTCCTGCTGGTGAGTTCAGTCTGGAGGTTTAGAGGCTGCAGGAGGTTTCCACTAGAGTCTATACGACATGGACGTCCTCCTCTTTTTTTCTCTCTGAGCAGAAGGACATCCCCGTTATGAGCTACATGGCCATCGTGGCCGTCATGCTCTTCGTCGCCATGTTTGAGATGGGCCCCGGTCCGATCCCGTGGTTCATCGTGGCCGAGCTCTTCTCCCAGGGGCCCCGACCGGCGGCCATGGCCGTGGCTGGCTGCTGCAACTGGACGGCCAACTTCCTGGTTGGGATGAGCTTCCCCAAGCTGGTGGTAAGAGCAGAGGACCGTCGTGGTTTGGGCTGAGGAAGACTTAGCGTCAATAAGAAATACACCCAGAGAACAAGTGTTAAATTAAAGGGGAACTAATGTTTTTTATTGTTTCTAGCGTAACTTTTGTGTCATTTTGAGTCGTTCAGGAGATATTTAGATCAGCGTATATCCATATAATGGGAGTGAATGGGGCACCGAGACGCAGCCTCTAAATAACTAATTATCTGCCGCGAAACTCGTTAATTTCACCAATATTTTGTTATGGTATGCTACCGCTAGTCTTTTGCAGCATGGCTGAATATTTTTCCGATTCTAAAGTTGTGCATAAACCATAGCAGCAGCAAATTACAGGTAAACAAGCCGACCATCGCGCTAAGAGATGACATCATCCAGGTCAGAGGTTAGTAGATCAATCTACAGACCCCAGATGATGATAGTAGGTAACTCCGGAGTCAACGGGGAATAGCACGAGTTTATCATGACAAAATATTGGTGAAATTAATACGTTTTGAGGCAGAAATTGCGTTATTTAGAGGCTGTGTTTCGGTGCCCCATTCACTCCCATTATATGGATATACGCTGATCTAATTATCTCCTGAACGTCTCCAAATTTCCAAATGACACAAAAGTTATAATGGTGAGTAAACAATCATA
Source organism: Planiliza haematocheilus (assembly GCA_005024645.1). Lineage (NCBI taxonomy): Eukaryota > Metazoa > Chordata > Actinopteri > Mugiliformes > Mugilidae > Planiliza > Planiliza haematocheilus. The sequence goes on along the minus strand of SRSE01001345.1, from coordinate 60,214 downwards.
TTTTATGCCAGAAATAATGTCCAGGTTGTTCTGCTGCTTTTTGTCAGATTTCATCTTCGCATGCTCAAAATCTACACATTTCATCTTCTTTTCTAGCTTATAAACTGTTTTTTTGACTAGACTGGTGTGACTCGAAACTGCCAAACGCAACTGGATAGCTGTCCATTTAGTTATTTAAACTCCATGCTGCTCAGATGATGTATAGGCCTAGTTCTGTCCCCGCCCCCAAACGATCTGATTGGATCCCGACAGATCTTTGCAGGAGCAGAATCAGTTTCCAACAGAGAGGCTCCAGAACAACTCTCCACCAAATAAAAAAAACATTCTGGACGAGGAAGTTTGTCTGGTTCCCTGGTAGTTTATCACGTATATCTGACTTTATTTGCAAGGTTCATTGAAGTGTTATTTTTGAATATTTTTGACCAACTCATGACTTTAACCCTGATTCAGGTCCACATGTCAATCTTTAGATCATCATCCTCTAGAAAGATTTAAGTCGTGGGGATCAATCTGGTGGTACCAAATAAAAAGTTTTTCCATATTTGGCAAAAACACATCCTTAAAAAATGAAATGAAGATGCTTAAAAATCATAAGATTTAATAAGATGGATTTCGACTCTTTCCGTTTATTATTTTGAAATTGTGCAAAATAAGATGAACTAAATCTCACAACAGCCCCCCAACTCTCTTCTCTCCTCAGGAACTGTGCGGCCCCTGGGTCTTCCTCATCTTCATGGCCTTCCTCATCTTCTTCTTCATCTTCACCTTCATCAAAGTCCCGGAGACGAAGGGCAAGACCTTCGACGAGATCGCCCGCAGCTTCGGTGGCGCCCCTCCTCCGGCCTCCCCGTGTGACGACGACCCCCCCGCCACCGCCAGCACCCCAGCGACGCTCCCCGCCTCGCCGGTGAAGGAGAAGGTCCCGCTGGTGGAGGCACCCGCAGCAGCTGCCCCACCAGCAGCAGCAGCACCAGCTGAGACCACACCGCTGGCAGTTAAACCGGGCAGCACCGGAGAGAAAGTAGAGCAGGTGTAGGCGTATTCATCTAACAGGCTTTAAATGAGGTTATAAATGAGGGAAGAGATTTCAGAAACACTGTAAATTTATCTTAGAACCTGTTTAATTTTATCCAGAGAGCAGCGGCAGCGTGGATTCAAACGGTCACGCTTCCTGCTTTCTGATCACTCCTCGGACTTCCTATTTTTCTGTGAGGTTTTCTATAGTTCCTTCTTTTAAAATCCTCTCTTCCTTTGAGAGGAACCAGTCACTGTACAACACTCCACATTAACACCACTATACATTCCCAGAGAGAAGAGTCTGCAGGCGTCCCTGTAAACTTCACTCCTGGTCCATTTGATGAGACACGGAGAGCCACCTTTATTCTAGATAGACGTTGTCGAGGAGACTTTAGTGCAATATACGTCCTTCATTGCTGTTATCTGTTTGGTCCTCAAATCAGAGGTGTATAAACTTTTATAAAAACGTTAAGCTCCTCCTCCTCTAAGAGCTTGTAGCAACGCCAAAGCACTGAACTCTATAATCCTCACCCGGCGAACACATACGACCTCAGATGTGTTTTTCTGGCTCTTAAATCTTAGAGTGTACGATTAGAATTGGCAGCAAGCGACAGGTCCTGCTGAATTTAATTGATTTACGTGCCAAACCGCGAGTTTAGCGTCATTTAATTGGAGTTTGGCGCCACCTGTGGCGACAGACGGTCACTGCGCTGATTTCTGATTTTTATTGTTGAAAATTAGAAACAAAATTACACATTTAGGACCTGTAAAAGAAAAAACATGATTATTTTAAACTTCCAGCATCACAGTAGGGTAACGTGCAATCTATATTTTTTTGTTAAAGGGAACATTAATATAGTATTTATTGCTTTAAAGACAGATTTTGTTTTATATATATATATAAAGTATAGAGTTTAATTCAGATTGTAGAGCTTTCCAGGTAGGAAACATGAGTCTGCATGTAGAGGTAAAACTAACCCCGCCCTGCTCACATAAACTCTCTATTTATGTGCACTGTGGTAGAATCAGTCATCCATTGCCTAAACTAGCAGACTGCTACTAATCTAAAATCTATTTACCCGAGCGATTCTGTGTATCTGGCCCAAGCTGATATTATAGAGTAGGAAATGTGCAATCGATGTAGAATTGAGGCGACTAAAGACGGGGAAGTGCTAATACGGGGACGGGTAAATGATGGTAAATCAGGGGGCGGGGCGATTTGGTAGAAGATTATATTTTGAACTTTCAGAAGTGGAGAAATTAAAAATCGTTGACGTACTTTGAGTTTTGTGTCGTTCCAAAAAGATAAATTAATAATTTCTCAAGTGCTGTGCTTTTATTTTGAAATGAAGTTGTGATATTTTGGACTTTATCTGCTAGGACAGGTCTTCTCTGATTGGTTGATTGGTTTGTTTTCCTTCAATCTTCCCACATCAGTGAGGGAAAAAGAGCTAACCTTGTTTCTTAAAGTGTTTTATGAACCTTTATATGTTGGCTTTAGTTCCACCTTCTGCTTTTTCCGTTTTACAATGAAACCTTCATGCCTTCAGGTCAAAGTGAACATTTCTTTTATTATTATTATTATTATTATTATTATATAGCCCCCTCCCAATCCTCCTAGACATGAATACAGTTTGTATTTTAGAGCGGTTTTACGTCCTGACGTGTTTTGATGGCGATAAAATGAAAGAATCATGTGTGAGAAGTGAAAATCAGGCTCTGTCCGACGTGTTTGTGGCTTTATTTGTCGGAAATGCTTTGTGTAGCGTCGTCAGCCATTACAGATTTATTATTAAATATATATAGTATATGTGGTGTAGGACACAAAAGTATATTTTCTATATTCTGTAGTGTATTACTGTAGATTCCTTTATGATAATGTTGCACATTCAGATCACATTTACATTATTTATTTATATATTTATGTGCTGTCCATTTCTGGCTACACTGGAAAAAAAAAAAAACATGTATTTGAAAATCTTTGCTAGGAAGAATATTTCTGAGTGTGGATTTCTTGGTTGTGTATTGCTGTGTATTTGTGGATGATAGTGATGTGCTGTGTTTGCACTGAGGGAGCTGTGACCTATCTGGTAGTTTTCTGTGTCGTGCTTCGACGTGGCACTAAAAAAAAAACCCGCTAAAAACCAAAAGTCTGATCTGGATTTGAAATACTTTCCCGTGCTCGGGTGTCACGTCCTGATTTCAAACGCCTCCTGGATTTGTGTTTGTCCCATCCGGGCGCGATTGAATGATTTTAAAAGTGAAGAAATGAAATTAAAAATAAGAGGAAAGAGTATTTTTCTTGAGGTTGGTCAAACTGCCCATGTATACGTGAATCAGGGATTGTCACTAAAACCTCGTGTGCGTTATAAAAGTATGTGAAAGGATTTAAAACCAACGCATGGACCCGGGTCACTGCTCTGAACCATAGCCAGCTACTTTATGCACATCTCCACATCTCACTGTACAAAGAAACAGAGAGTATTATTTTGTAAATATGTGTTTTATATATAAAAACAAGAGTACTATTTATATGTTGACTTGCACGCTTGTGTGTGTGTTTGGTTTTTATTTATGGGGGGGGGGGTCATTGTCGTGAATGTGAGTTGATCACTGCTCTTCCATTTTCATGTCTGGTTGCAGCCTCAGTGTTTGTTCTTAAAGGTCTTTGTGCTTCTCTGAGTTTTTTATTTTTAAACGTAAAAAATTCTCAAAAATTTGCAAATTTTCTGCAAAAGTCATGAAACTAGAAAAAATGGGAAACCAATCAGATGAATGAAACAGAAATATTATGTTTTTGTGTTTATTTACCTGTGAGTTGCCAAAGTAAGTGATCCATTGTTTCCAGTATCTGCTGTGAGCTTTTAGTGCAGCAGCAACTAAACATTTACGGTAACTGCTGATCTGCCGTCGAGAGCAGCTGGGAGGAATTTTAGCCCATTTCTCAAAACAGAGTCACTTCATGTCTAAGATGCTGGTTCAGGAGGTGCACTCAGACAAAGAGACAAATACTTACACTGGATCTACAGTGTTTGTTTTGAAAGAAATTTGTGCCTCGCAAAATTTGTTTGGCATAAAGAATTTCTGAAAGTAAAAAAAGAGAATTCAATCAGATCTATTATGATTTTGTGGTTATTTGATCAAGAAACTGAATCATTCATTCATATCAGTGAGCTACTAAAGTCAGTCAACCCTTGTTTCCAGTATCTGCTATAACCTACTGGTGCAGCAGTTACCCGCAACTAAACATTTATGGTAACTGCCGATCTGCCGTCTACAACAGCTTGGAGAAATTTTAGCAGAACTGCTTCAGATATAAGATGCTGGTCTTAGATGTGCACTTACTTTTGCAACACACAGATATGTAATATTGGCTCATTTTCCTGAATAGACAAATAATTATACTGGATCTGTGTTTGTTCTGAAAAGTTTTTGTGCTTCGCAAATTTTTTTTGGCATAAAAATGCAGCAAAACATCTGCAGATGTCGTGAAAGTAGAAAAAGAGAATTCAATCAGACAGATGAATCAGATCTATTTTGATTTTGTGGTTATTTAGTCAAGAAAATTAATCATTGCAAGCCGCTGTAGAGGAAGATCAGCAGTTACCGTAAACGTTTAGTTGCGGGTCAGATCACTGCACGTCACGTCTGAGATGCCGATTCTGAACGTGAACTCACTTGTGCAACACACGGATATGTAATATTGGTTCATTTTCCTGAGTCTAGCGTTTCAGACATTTAGAAAATTCTGAGGAGTGTAAATACTTTCAAGCTGCACTGTATCCAGGTGTTTGCCTCTACTAATCTGTTCATGAGGTTTTAGCCAAGTGGTCAAAAATAAGTTTAACAATTCTTTGGCTAAAAATCATCAATCGTCCAAACTGATGCGTATTAATTCATCAGTTTAATTAATTGAATCTTGACGACGACGACAAGCTGCTGCGGCTGCTGTGATCTTTGTCTGTGTTGTTGTCTGTTGTCGTTGTTGTTGTGTAACCAGATGTCTCACTGTCAGCCAGCGGTTTGTGTCTCTGTTCCTCAGACTGTTACCTGGTGTGTTTGTCTGTTTGCTTCTGTACGAGGTGAAGTCACTGAGACCAAAAGGATTTTCATCGTCCACAAATGAACGTGATGCAGAGAGCGACTCCAGACACATGGCAGCCGTCGTCTGTGCACTTTGCTCTTTAATTAACGTTTCTGCCATTCCAGTGACGCACCCCAGCTGATTTTATTTGTACTGTACAAACACGATATGATGTTGTTAAATAAACTATTCACCATCTAACAAGTTACTGTTATCTTGTATGTTGTCTGCGTTTGTGTGAATTTCAGTTTATTTCTTGTGAATTCTAAAGAAACTAATTGTAACCTTAAGCTAATCTGAAGGAAACATGAAGTCTGGAGGTTTGAGATTGACTCTGGAGAAAGTTGGCGACCTCTGACCTCTGACCTCAACATCCTCTGGAATATTTAGTAGAGAGGACGTTTTAAGGACTGGACTTGTTGCACAGGTGGGATCCTATCACAGCACCACGCTGGAATTCACTGAGCTGAGTGTTCGTGAAAGGCGCCGATGAATAAAACGTATCATTATTATTCATTAGATTATTTGGTTTGGTGATGAGTTTTGGCTCTATAGTGTGTGTTTTTTTCTGCTTTTTAGTTTTTTAACATCTCAAATCCAGATGTAAATCCCATAAAGGTAAAAATGAAATAAATACAATAAACATCCACTACTTTGAATAATAAAATTAAAATTAAAATAAGATTAAAAATTAAGAGTAGGACTAGGGTCACACGTCGGTTTAAAATTAATATTAAAATTTATTTTCTTTTTATTTAAGATTGTGAACATCTAACTTTTATATCTTTCTAGATGTTATTTCAGTCTTTTCTACATCTTGTGTCTTTTATCTCGTCTCTTCTGTCTCTGGTGAACTTTTCTTTAGTTCCTATATAAATGTTAATGTCAGACCCCCTCATGCTCCGCTTTAACCGACCAGGGGGGCACGGGGGCCCCCGGTGCCCCCCTGGTCTCTCCCCGTCCGGCTCCGTCATCCCGTTGCGCCGGAAAAGGCAGAGCAGAGGAGAAAGGAGGCGTCTCTGTCTCTCTCTCTCTCTCTCTCCGACAACACATCAGCTGCAAATTTATGCACAACAGTAAAATCAGAGCCGCTGCTGCTGCTGCTGCTGCGGCCGACCGACCGTCCTGCACGTTAGCGGAGGACCAGGCATCCACCCATCCCGTCAAAACGAGCCAAGCCCCGGGGGAGGACGCACCGCCGCTCGGGTCGCGTCTGCAGCGGGCAGCCGGTGCAGGAGGAGGCGGAGGATCCCGGAGCAGCAGCGACGGTAGGAGCGGAGCCCGAGCCCGAGCCAGACGGCAGCAGCAGCAGCAGCGGCGGCGGCGGTTAGCAGGAGGCTAGGAGGACTAGCCTCTGGTGGATCCAGTGTTAACTGGTCTGAAACATGGAGGGCAGCTAGCTAGCGTTAGCTCTGTGTCTGCAGCTCAGGTGGTTGTTGTTGCAGCTGAAGGAGGATGAGGAGGATAGAAGCTGGGACAGGATGGTGTGAGAGGAAGAGGAAGAGGAAGAGGAAGAAAGATGCTGCAGGATTAGAAAAGAAAGACAAACAGATGCATTTGATGTTTGTGTTTTTCTCATCATCACCAGTTTAGGGTTTTATTTTTTTAGGCCAGTGCAAATATTTTGCACAAAAAAAATAAAAATCCAGAAATGTTTTTAATGCATTTATTTATAATTTTGTAGATTTTTGCAGAAAGACAGATTCTGCTCTGATGTGATGCAGAAAGTTAAAATGACTTAAAATGTATGAAATGTATGACACTGCCTCATGAAGGAGCCAAAATAATACTGCAATACAAACTAGAGCATGGTTGGAAATAAAATATATCTGATATACAGCTTAAAATGATTTCATCTTTAGTCAAAATTAGTTTGATTTGTGTTTTTTTTTCATGTTAAAAATAAGTTAACTCCTCTACGGTGCGTTCAAGTGCAGGATTTTATAGTTACATTTAAAAAAAAAAGTCTTTTGCATGTATTGAGTAATATTACAATATAAACTAGTGCATTGTTTGTGAATATATAATATAATAACAGGATTTTCTATATATTTATAATTAAATCTCTGTATAAAGTGACTTTCTTATTATAGATCTTTGCAGAGAGATAAATTCTGCTCTAAAATGAATCGTAGATATTAACATAACGCTTTAAAATGCGTGCATTATATCCGTTACTTGATAGATAATTTACTTTTGTAATAATCTACAAAGGTCAGTATGTTGTTTGTGCAGCTGGTGAACCTGTAAACATTTAATTTCATACGGCAGCGTCCTGACTAAAGCTTCCAAAACATGAAAACACAAGAAAATCAGATTTATTAGTCACGTATCTACGGTGCAGCTTAAAATATTTGTGCAGAATTTTCTACATTTCTGCATAAAATTGATTCAAAGCATCGACGGATTTTCTGCACGAGTCCTGAAAGAGAACTCAGCCAAACACACTTTGACTTGGCCGTTCGTAAACATTCATCTGGTTCTTCTTTAACCGTTCTCTTGTAGAACCACTTGTGTTCTTGGTTCTCCTTGTCTTGCTGCATGACCCAGTTTCTCTTCACATTCAGCTCATGGACAGATGTCCTGACATTTTCTTTTAGAGTTCATTGGTCCATCAATGAGGACAAGGCGTCCTGGTCCAGATGCAGCAGAACAGGCCCAAACCAGGACATTAGCTTCACCCCCATGTTTGATGGAGGGATGAGGTTCTGATGCTTCATCTCATTTAAACCAAACTATTCTACTTTGGTCTCATCTGTCCACTAAACATTGTCCCGTCTCCTTCCAGGACGTTGACATGTCTGACGCTAACTAACCTCCTGTCTCCTCCTCAGCACCGTCGCCATGGAGACGGACGGCGAGCAGAACCAGCAGGGGGCCTCGACCAACGGGAGCGCCGCGTCTGGGACGAGCTCCCGCCCCTCTCCCATGAACTCCATGTCTCTGTATGAGCGGCAGGCGGTCCAGGTAGGTGTGTCCGGGGGTGGAGCAAGAACGTGCCACTTTATTAGGTACACTAGTGTGAAAATAAATCAGCCCGGCTTCGCGTCTGAGTGAGGGAGAGGAGGAGTCGGCCTGTTTGTCTTTGTAATCTCTGACTCATGGACACAGACACGATGAAGAGTGACTGAGTGCTGCCGGTGAGGAGGACTGATGGAGTCTTGACGGAGGCTCCGCTGTATTTTTTCTCCTCAGGTTTTTGTTGCCCGGCTCGCTGCCATCTGTCTCTGTCGCCCTGAGCACATTAATCCAGGCGCCGCTCTCGCTTTCATCCCTCGACTTATTACTGTAGCAGCCTCTGCTCGTACATCATCCCTCCCTCTCTGCCCTCGTTTCCTTTCCTTCTTTCGCCTTAACCGTTTGAAAAGAAATGGGGCGGCGCAGCAGGAAGGTTCTGGGTAGAGTTTGGTTTGGTTCATTGGTGATTCTAAATTGGACCCCACCTCTAGACCAGTGACAGCCGAGACAGGCTCCAGCCCCCAATGACCCTCCAGAGCAGTGGTCTTCAACAGGGGGTCCATGACAATGTATTTGTGTTTAAATACACATATACATAAGTAGGGGGTCCCCGCTCCATCTCTCCATCAGTTTGGGGGTCATTGGCCTGGAGCACTGGCCTGCTCCAGAGGACACGCAGTTACAGAAAATGAATGAATGAATGAATGAATGAATGAATGAATGAATAAATGAATGAATGAAGTCCAAATTACAAAGCATGGAAGCCCAACGTTTGTGTTCTCTGTATTAATTAATGTCCTGGGTTTTGGAGCCAGCCTCTACTTCCTTGTTGCCTTCACCTTCCAGCCCTGGTTGGTTGGTTGGTTGGTTGGTTGTTTGGTTGGTTGTTTAGTTGGTTGGTTGGTCGGTTGATTGGTTGGTTGGTTGGTTGTTTAGTTGGTTGTTTAGTTGGTTGGTTGGTTGTTTGGTTGTTTGGTTGGTTGATTGGTTGGTTGGTTGGTTGTTTAGTTGGTTGTTTGGTTGTTTGGTTGTTTAGTTGTTTGGTTGGTTGTTTAGTTGGTTGGTTGGTTGTTTAGTTGGTTGGTTGGTTGTTTAGTTGGTTGGTTGTTTGTTTAGTTGGTTGTTTAGTTGGTTGGTTGGTTGTTTAGTTGGTTGGTTGGTTGTTTAGTTGGTTGGTTGGTTGTTTAGTTGGTTGGTTGGTTGTTTAGTTGGTTGGTTGTTTGTTTAGTTGGTTGTTTAGTTGGTTGGTTGGTTGTTTAGTTGTTTGGTTGGTTGTTTAGTTGGTTGGTTGTTTAGTTGGTTGGTTGTTTAGTTGGTTGGTTGTTTTAGTTGGTTGTTTAGTTGTTTGGTTGGTTGTTTAGTTGGTTGTTTATTTGGTTGGCTGGTTGAGTGGTTGGTTGTTTGGTTGTTTAGTTGCTTGGTTGCTGCTTGGGTTGAGCAGCCATGGATGCAAACTGCATCTTGACTAGTTGGTGGAGAATCTGAACTTGGGGCTGACACGCTCCTGATTTCATTATTCTGTTTGGTTCCGTCTCAGTTTGTTTAGAGAAACTTTAGTTTTCCTTAGACCTGAGGACCTGTCCAGGGTGGACCCATCCTCTCGCCCCAGTGGCTGCTGGGACAGGCTCCAATTACAAAAAGAAACCTCTCTTTTATTGTGTAGCCTCCAACAGAAAGTTAATATTAGACTTAATACAGGAACAGGAAGTAGCTTACATCAGGAGTTTAGAGCAGTAAACACTCGACCTTGTGTCATAAAATCTGAGTATTGAGTCAGAGCATCATCATCACCTTTTACTTCTCTTTCTGCTTTAAAGGAAAACATGTTTAGACTCTTCTTCCTTTCTTTTTTATTTTAGAGTCTAAAACTAAACTTGAAATATGATAAAGGTACAAAGACCTCCTCACCTCCTGACTCTCCTCCTCCTCCTCCTCCTCCTCCTCCTCCTCCTCCTCCTCTCCAGGCCTTGCAGGCGTTGCAGAGGCAGCCCAACGCTGCTCAGTACTTCCAGCAGCTGATGCTGCAGCAGCAGATCAACAGCGCCCAGCTGCAGAACCTGGCCGCCGTGCAACAGGTAAAGGTGTGTATGAAGCCATTTACACAAACACTGTTAGTGTGACAGCTGTGTTTGATTTAGTCGTTTTTATCCTTCATAGCTTTAAAGTCAATGCGTTTTGTTAACTTTTGCAATTTAGAACATTAATTTAATGAATTAATAAACTTATATATGTCAAATAAAAACACGTTTTGAAGCAGAATAACATTTTAAATCTTAAACCTGCAGCTAGAAGGGTTTTACTTTGGGTTTGGATTTAAATAAAAGAAGGATTCATTCCAGGAACTACGTTTATTTTAGTTTTTTAAATGCTCATCCATCATCCACTCCTCTGTCCTCTGTGTAGATATGTGTCAGTAAAACGTCAGAAGGCAGTAACTTCATTTAACTGATAAATTAATGAGATGAGACTAATTTAGCTTCGTAGTTAGCTTACTGACCGTTCTATAGGAGTGATGTAGCCCAGCAGGAGAGCACTCATCCTGGGCTTCAAGTCGTCACCCAGGGAAGCGTATTTCTTTTTCTTCAGTTAACAACCAACAGAAATGCATGATTTTCAAAGTCCAGTATTTAAATATGAACATCTTATCACATGGAATGACGTTCCAGTCGCATGTCGTTAACATTTCCTCGTAGTTTTCATCATCAGATGTTCCTTGAAGCTCATCAACGTCTCGTGTAAAGACAGACGGACATGTTTTGCTTGGACCTCTCCTCTTACTCCGTCCCTTCTCTCCTGTCTCTTCCCGTTCTTCGTCCTCTAAAGGCGACTCTCGCAGCCAGCCGTCAGTCCAGTCCCTCCAGCAGCAGCTCCTCTCAGACCACCAGCACCACAGCCGTACGTAGCGCCGCTCTTTACACACCTCAAACCGTTAACGCGTACTAACGCTGCCCGTCGTCCCCCTCCAGGCCAGCGTGACGTCTGGGTCAGGAGCTACAGCCAGCAGTCGGCCCATGGGCGCCTCGGCGACGTCCACCATCAGCCAGTCGGTGCTGCTGAGCGGCACGGCGGCGGGGCAGGGGCAGATGTACCTGAGGGTGAGTGGTTTTTAACCCGTCCCCCCGTCCCCGCTGCTTCATGTGTCCGTTTAACGGCTTCCCTCTCGCAGGTCAACCGCTCCCTGAGGGCTCCCATCTCCTCGCAGCTCATCTTCATGCCCGGCAGCACGGCGACTGCAGCCGTGGCAACCGTCACCCAGCAACCTCAGGCTCAGCAGCAGCAGCAGGAGGTGGCGCCGACTTCCTCCGCCAGCACTCAGTCGGACAACGACCAGGTTTGAGGACGAAGCTTTGAGTCAAACGGTCCAACGAGGGGATCGATGTCTCTCACATCTTTGTCTATTTGTCCCCGAAGGTCCAGAACTTAGCCATGAGAGGTGTGACCAGTCCCAAAGGTGTCGGTGTTAAGACCGAAGCTCCAGAGAGAAATGAGACAGGTAGGAACGAAGAGACGGACTGCTGCGATAACAAATATGTCCTAAATGTCCTAAATGTCCTAGAGTTGGTCTCCTGTGTCTTCCTGAAGTCTGTCCTTGTCTTCCTAAAGTCTGTCCTTGTCTTCCTTGTCTTCTCCTAGAGTTGGTCTCCTATGTCCTCCTAAAGTCTGTCCTTGTCTTCTTTGTCTTCTCCTAGAGTTGGTCTCCTGTGTCTTCCTAAAGTCTGTCCTTGTCTTCTTTGTCTTCTCCTAGAGTTGGTCTCCTGTGTCTTCCTAAAGTCTGTCCTTGTCTTCCTTGTCTTCTCCTAGAGTTGGTCTCCTGTAGCGTCCTAAAGTCTGTCCTTGTCTTCCTTGTCTTCTCCTGGACCCTAACCCTCTCTGGGAGACGTTTGTCCTTGACGCTGTCTCCAGGACGTTTCTCTTCTAAATGTTCACTGTTCTTTGTCGTTGACTGATTTCATTTCCAGATTCTTCTTCTTGGACGTGTCCCAGCGTTGACGCAACGAAGGACAATTTGACTCAGATCATTTTTAAAGGTCCTGGATCATGTCTAACTCGTTTCTTGTCTTTCTCCAGCGTCCTACTCTCTGGTCCAGTCAAACACCCAGTCCCCCTCCAAACCAAACCAGCCTCAGCATCAACCACCCCACATCAAAATCCCCACCTACCCCCAGCCGACCAACCTCAAAGCTCACCCCTCCTCTTCCTCTGGCGCCTCCTCCTCCTCCTCGTCCTCCTCGTCCTCCTCGTCCTCCAACTCCTCCATCCCGCTGTCCCAGCTCCTGCTTCACGGAACCCGAACCCTGACCACAGGAACCACGGCCCCCACAACAGCGCACACCCTGGTCCTGACGTCCAATGCGGCGTCCCAGCCCCACGGGTACCCGGTTGGCACGGCGACCATAAAGCCAGCGGTCAACGCTCAGACTCTGGTGGTGCAGCCTCTGCAGAAGACGTCGCTGGGCGGCGAGAAGTCGGGCCACGGGAACGGGCCCATCCCGATCCAGCCCAAGACTCTGCAGGGGCTCCGCCTCCCCCTCCAGCTGCCTTCTAGGAACCCCCCGCCCATCCTGCCCGCCCCGCCACCCGCCAGCAGCGCCGCTCAGCCCCCGCAGCCGCCGCACATCCCGGTGCAGATCGTAGGCGCCCGGCAGAGCACGCTGGGAAACGCCCAGGCCCTCGCCCTGGCCCGGGGCAGCTGCAGCCACGACGGCGCCGCCGTCCTCAGCAGCTCGTCCAGCCTCCTCACCATGGTGGCGTCCATCGCCTCCAGGGAGGGCGGGGTCGTGGGCCGAGGGGTGGGGCTCAAGACGCTGCACTCGCCCCAGGAGGCGCCCCCTTTGGCTCAGGTGTCCCAGGTGCACCCGCAGGCCAATCAGAGCACGAGTCAGAACGGACCCTTGGCTCCGAGCCCCGCCCCCTCACAGCCCCCCAGCGTTACGTCTCCCCCCTCCAACGTGTCCCGCTCCTCCCTCTCCCTCCCCCTCCCTCTGTCAGCCGAGGAGCAGAGGGGAGCGGCGGCTGGTGTCACCGCCAACGGAGACTCATCAGGAGGTCAGACGCCACAGGTCAGCGCATAGACACCAATCAGCCATAACATTATGACCTAATACTGTGCTGGTGTCCCTTCAGGGAATGGACATGGGTCTGTCCTGTAGTAGGGGATCAGTTTTTGGATCTTTGACGTGTCCGTCTCTTGAAACTCTTCTCAGGTGAAGCAGGTGACCGCCTGCCTAAAAAGAAAACCAGATTCCCTTTCAGCCAACGATGAAGACGGCCCCCCTCCCCCGCGGCTTCAGCCAATCAGAGAGCACGCCTCGACTCTCCCGGCCAACCCCGTCGACGCAGGTAACGAGTCCCTGCTCCTGTAAACGCATCGACGCATACAGACCGATTTAAAATAAAAACCTTCCTCCCCCCTCTCCCCCTCCAGGCTCTGCTGCTCCTCCCCCGGTCTCCTCCTCTCCCTCCCCCTCCCCCGTGCTGGCCGTGTCCCGTGGCGCCTGTGGTCAGGGCGAGAGAGCTCCGCCCCCTCAGGCCGTGGTCAAACCGCAGGTTCTTACGCACCTCATAGAGGGCTTCGTCATCCAGGAAGGGGCGGAGCCTTTCCCTGTGCGTACATGGGATTTGTAGTTCCACAGAGCAGACTTGTAGTCCATGCTGACATTGATTACTGAATGTTTTGTGTTTGATTGACAGGTGTGTGGTCCGGTGAAGGACTCGACCGGTGAGGATTTGACCAATGACAGTCCGGACACTAACCAATCAGAGACCACAGCTACAGGTAACAGTGCTGCCTTCAAGGCATGTCTGAGGGTCGTAAATCTGAACTCTTTAAGATGAGAAATGTTCACATGGACGCTGAATAAACATGTTTAGATCAAACCATCGATCACTTTACTGACAAAGATTCATCATGATTTTTATCATATACAACGGTTTAATCAAATTCTTACTTTACAAGTCTCCCTGATTAAGAGCACTCAGTAAATTAAAGAAACATAAAACCTACTAAGGCTCCTGCTGCTGAAGATGCTGTCCTTAGATTTATCTCCAACCCTGAATGCCTGGAGTCTTAGAAGACAACCAAGATGTCTCCATGTCTCCAACGTTGCTGTCCACATGGATCCAGTTACTGTTCAAAGAAGAAGAAGAAAAGAAAAAGGACGGAGAAGGAGAAGCAGAAGAAGAAGAAGACAAGGATGGAGGAGAAGAAGAAGGCAAGGATGGAGAAAGAGAAGGAGTTGAAGAGGACCAGGACTGAGAAGGAGAAGAAGAAAAGGAGGACAAGGATTGAAAAGATTAAGAGGACAAGGATGGAGGAGGAGGAGAAGACGAAGAAGAAGAAGGAGGACTAGGATTGAGAAGAAGGACAAGAAGAATAACACGAAGATGGAGAAGAAGACAACCAAGATGTCTCCGTGTCCTCCAACATTGGTGTCCACATGGATCCAGGTTCTGTTCAAAGAAGAGAAAGAAGAAGACAAGAACAGGAAGATGTTGTCCTCCATCTTTGTCTCCAGTCTTGAGTTGATTCAGTAGAAGAAGACGTTTTGTTTTAACCACACTGTCCTCATGGATTCAGGTTCTTGAAGACGTTTTCATCCATCTTTGTCTCCAGTCCTGAGTGTGTAGAGTCTTAGAAGACGACCAAGATGTCTCCACGTCTCCATCGTCTCCGTCCACATGGATTCGCGGTTATTAAAGCTGCTCCTGATCAGTCCGTTCTGAGTTATTTTTATTCAGCGTCCATGTGAGCGTAGCCGCTGATGTGAAGGTGTAAATGTGCAGTTACACAAACACGTGTGTGTAGTTAAAGGACGTAAATCTGTCATTTAAACGTCCAGCTAACTGTCAGTGGGAAGAAAATAAGCTAGCTCACCTCGCCAGAAATAAATACCGCGGCGTGAGGTCGGACAAAAACATATCCGAGAGCACGGCAGCAGGGAGAGCGTCTAATGACAGGCTTCCCGTTTGGAATGTAGCACGTCTGCAGATGAGATTTTAGACTGAGGAACTTCTTCAAGCTGATTTCTGTACTGACGCTAGAAAGACAACGATGCATTCACTGACCTCTCTTTCTGAACTCTTCCCTCCCTCAGTGCTGAAGTGTGAGTACTGTAAAAACTTTGCTCCTGCCAGCCAGTTCAGAGGCACCAAACGGTTCTGCTCCATGTCTTGTGCCAAGAGGTACTTCAAATGCATGAAATACACACATATTTATATATATATATCGTATACACTTACTGGGGGGAGGGGCACCTTAGATTATATCACCGTATTGCAAAGAGCTGCAGCCACTGATGGACGTCTACTCCAGAGCACGGTTAGTCCCAGATGCTGTGCTCTAACAGGACATTTATAACATTTAAAAGCTGAAATCCTAATTTTGGATTGAATATTTTTTCATTTAGCTGCTTTTTGATGGCTTAAACTACAGATGCACTGAAAATTTTGGGCCGAAAAAATGAAAAAATGCGTTTCTGGGGCATTAAATAACGACATTAAGAGGAATTTGTTTTGTGTTAAAGGTGTTAATGTTGGACATATTTGGGTAAAAGATAAAATTAATAAAGGGTTTAAGCTCAGCATGCTCCGATAATGTTTGGCTGAAAACTGAAAATGCACAATTAGGACATTTTTTGGACGGAAATTACTGCAGCTGTTGATTGAACACAAGGATGGAGAAGAAGAAGAGGACAAGGATGGAGAAGAAGAAGAGGACAAGGATGGAGAAGAAGAAGAGGACAAGGATGGAGAAGAAGAAGAGGACAAGGATGGAGAAGAAGAAGAAGACAAGGATGGAGAAGAAGAAGAGGACAAGGATGGAGAAGAAGAAGAGGACAAGGATGGAGAAGAAGAAGAGGACGAGGATGGAGAAGAAGAAGAGGACGAGGATGGAGAAGAAGAAGAGGACGAGGATGGAGAAGAAGAAGAGGACGAGGATGGAGAAGAGGAAGAGGACAAGGATGGAGAAGAAGAAGACAACCAAGATGTCTCCGTGTCCTCCAAGGTGTCCACATGGAACCAAATTCTGTTCAAAGAAGAGAAAGAAGAAAAGAACAGGAAGCTGTTGTCCTCCATCTTTGTCTCCAGTCCTGAATTGATTCAGTAGAAGATGTTTTGTTTTAACTGTCCTCAAGGATTCAGGTTCTTGTTCATCTTAAGTAAAAAGAGAAGACGTTTTGCGTCCATCTTTGTCTCCAGTCCTGAATGTGTAGAGTCTTAGAAGACGACCAAGATGTCTCCACGTCTCCATCGTCTCTGTCCACATGGATTCCAGCAGATATTAAAGGTCTACATTGTTATTAAAGACGCTACGTCTCACTGAAAGCTCCTTTTTTTAGCACGTGATGTTTTGGGGATTAAAGTCCGATAAAAGTCCAAAAAATGTTCGTATGAAAAAACAAAAATACAGTTTTGGGGCATTTTGCTGCGGTTGTTGCTGCAACATCCTGTTTCGGCCGCGTTGTTTCCGCGATAATTTTTGGGCCAAAAATGATCCAAAAGTGCATTTTTTCGTTTTTTCAGACAAAATTTTTTCGGACTTTTATCGCTGAAACACGACATGCAAAAAAAAAGCTGCAGCATTTTTTTCAGTTTTTGACCAAACATTTTCGGTGCATACCTAGCTTAAACCCTTTATTACTTTCATCTTTTACCCAAATATGTCGAATATTAAGACCTTTAACTCCAAACAAACCGGCTAAACTCCTCTTAATGTCGTTATTTTGTGCCAAATTCTCTGAAACATCTCTGCCGTCTTGACGTCCTGCGTGAATTCTCAGGTGGCTGCAGCTTTAGATTTCCCAGCATGCATGTTTTCTGTCCTGTTTGAATACCAGCTCCACTTCATCCACCTTTTCACGTAGACCGACTGTATGTGTGTCAGTCTGCAGCCCAGTGCAGGAAGTTGTGTTTTAATTTGACGTTATAAATGTTTCTCTATATAAACAATGCTCTGCCTGCATTGTTTGGGACAGTACGTTGTCGGCGTTTGATTCTTTGTTTTTTTTTACATTTTTCTGCTTCTGCTTTGCATTTGCTCCTTTGCCCACTGCGGCGGTATAGCTTTTATACTGCGTGTGGCGCAAAGAGGCAAAAAACTGTGTGTTGCTCGTCTTGGCTTCAGTACCGTATATGTCACTCTTTGTCTACGATACAGTATGTATTGGTTCCCCAGGTACAACGTCAGCTTCAGGCAGCACTTCTGCGTGCGGCAGGGCCACGCCCAGCGCCAGGGCCAGGACCGCGGCGCCGGCCAGGTCGACGGCCGCGCCCACGGTCACCTCTCCAACTCGGACGAAGAGGCAGGCATCGCCAGGAGGAGGGTTCCCCGCAGGACCAGCTCGGAAATAGCCAGCGCCAAGATAGCAGGGAGGCCCATACCTGTGAAGGTGAGACGGGGTTGACCTGGTTTTTATCTGCTCACAGTCCCAGTTTATCCCATGTTATCTTAAACCGATGCCTGACAGCAAGAAGGTTCTGGGTTCTAATCTTGTCCAGGGTGCACCCTGCCTCTCGCCCAATGACAGCTGGGATAGCCTCCAGACCCAAATTACCAAGTATGCCAGCCTAAAGTTTGCATTTTCTGTATTAACTAATGTCCTGGGTTATGGTGCATCAGACTCTCCTGCAGTTTTTTGGCTCTTTTTGGCTCTCTTTCAACTTTCAGCTCTGGTTGTTTGGTTGGTTAGTTGCTGCTTGGTTTAGACAGACATGGATGAAAACTGTGACTTGACTAGTTGGTGGAGAAACTGAACTTTTATTTTATTCTGTTTATTCTGTTATTTCTGTCCAGTCTCAGTTTGTTCAGAGATACTTTAGTTTTACAGTTTACAGTTTTGCTTGAACTTTATTGCTCAACACGGAAAATTGCTTGATCATGGTAGCTCAGTTGCATATAAAATAAATAAATAAATTATTAAAAAGTAATGAGTATGTAAAATTAAATTAAATTAAATTACAGACATGAGTAAAAATCTAGTAAAATAAAAATAAAATAATATAAAATTTAACTAAATAAAATTTAAAATATAAGTAAAACTAGTAAAATAAAAATAAAATAATATAAAATTAAATTAAATAAAATTTAAAATATACGTAAAATTCTAGTAAAATTAAATAATATAAAATTAAATTAAATTCATTAAAAACATAAGTAAAAATCTAGTAAAATAAAAATAAAATAATATTAAATTAAATTAAATTTAAAATATACGTAAAGATCTTGTAAAATAAAATAATATAAAATTTTATTAAATTAAATTTAAAATATAAGTAAAAATCTAGTTAAATAAAAATAAAATAATATAAAATTAAATTAAATTAAATTCAAAACATAAGTAAAAATCTAGTAAAATAAGAATAAAATATACAATTTAATTCAATTAAAAACATAAGAATATGAATAAATGTTGAATAAATAGAAACAGAAGTATATATTATTTCCATAGGAAGGATTAATAGGTTCATTAACATTAATATCATGGAGTTGTCGTCCAGCTGGATAAACGTCCTATAGCTGGACGTCCTGTCCTCGGCTGTCCCCTCTATAGTCTGGTGTAATGGACGTCACCGGTCGTCTCATGATGGACAGCAGTTTGTCCAGTGTCCTCCTGTCCCCTCTTAAATCCAATCAGCTTTCCAGAGTTAGCTCTTCCTCACACGTGGACTAATCTCGTTGCACCGTCTCTCAAAACTAGTCCAACGAGAGGAGACAGGAAACGTCCTGCAGGATAAATAATAACTTATGAATCTAAAAGTATTCAGAAGTATGTGGACACCCGGTGTAAGGACTCGCTCCCTCTGGTGGCTGCTGTGAAACCTTCCCGTCCTCTTCGCTGCCTTGCTCACCAGCTCCTCCCCCGTCCCCTCTTGTCCCCACAGTGCCGTTCAGAGTCCAGCCACTCAGACGAGGAGTCCAGTGTGGAGGAGGACGAGGACGACCCCATGTCCCTCTCGCCCGCCTCCTCGGCCTCCTGCCACCAGCCGCCTCCCCCGCTGCCGACGGAGAGCTCGGCGCCCGGCTGCCTGCCCGCCAGCGCCGCCCGCTGGAGCGTGGAGGAAGTGTCGCAGTTCATCTCCTCGCTGCAAGGTTTGACGACCCGACTGATCCAACAGCTTCGCTCATGTCTGGCTTTAATAATAAACACCTGCTGTTCATTTTAATATAAGCTGGAACGAAACAGCTCGTGGGGAGTTTAGGTTTTTATTTGGAGCATATATTTGTTCAGATTAACCCGGGTTGTGTCACAACTAGTCGCTCTCTTACAGCCAGTGAGGTAATAAACTTCTCTGGGGACGGTGATAAGATTATTATCTGATGAGAGACCTCAATGAGACGATGCAAGAATGACGAGATCAGTTCACAAAAATGTCCTCCAGCCTCAGAGTGTTATCGTAGGACATAAGAAGAAGAAGAATTCTATTTTACTTTTGTTTTTTTGAGCATAGCAAATAACATTTAGATATGATAGATTATTAATAACTATGTTTTATGATATTTAAGTAATTAGATTTGACTTTTTTCATTTTTCTGTTTTTTTTCTTATCTTCCCTCCAATTGTCTGAGCGCCCCCTGGCGGCCACTTTGAAAATCACTGCTTTAGACCGATTCTTCTTCTTCTCCGTGGCACCAGTGATGCTCAGCGTTCATGCAAAGCGTTTCCTTGATCTTCTCTGATTGAGTGAAAACCACATCCTTCTAAATCTCACTGAGAGGCACCAAGATGCGATTTAAAAATGAGTAATGGAAGTCACCAACTGTGGCTCCTCGTCCCGAAGATGATTAAAGGAGCAAATTAATAAAAACTGCCTCCTTTTCTTTCCTTCATTTTCAAATAGATATCTTTTATTCCAAAAGAAAGCTAGCTAAACTCAACCAGATATCCAGGTTGAGTTTTATTCCTCAGATGGAGATGGAGCTCATTATAACAGAGCCACAGTCTTTACATAGAAGTGAATAATAAATATCTTCCTGTAATCGTCTGCAGAAATGCTGAGAGAGGGAGGGTTTTCCAGCTTTAACACAGATGACTCCTTGTGTCTTCTCTGGCTAAGATGTGGACGTTGAGTCCTGCTGATATTAAACATGTTCCTGTTTTGTTTCCCCGCCGTCTCATTCCAGGCTGTGAGGAGCTCGCCTCCCAGTTCCTGTCGCAGGAGATCGACGGTCAGGCTCTGCTGCTGCTGAAGGAGGAGCACCTCATGTCCACCATGAACATCAAGCTGGGCCCTGCCCTGAAGATCTGCGCTCACATCAACAATCTGAGAGACTGATCCCCGGGCCCCTCCCTGCTTGTTTTAAAAGACCCGGTCCGGACCCGAGCTCCCGTTCTGCAGCCGGGTCAGACACGGGACTGAAGGTCTGAATGTACGACGCGCGTGTCAAGCTGCAAGACCATTTAAATTCCTTGCAGATGTGTCGTCGTCTCCCCGTGAGTTTGCAAAACTATCACAAATATCCAGCTATATTTTTGAGGACGTGCCTCCTCCCCGCAGACGCCCCACAAATCTGTACGTTCAGATGGAAAAAGTCTTTTAAAAAAATGCATAAATGAAGGTTTTGAATGTATTTTGAAGTTAGAAATCGCTCGTATTCTTGCACAGGATTCACCCATTTTACAGTTTATCTCCCCCGGGCTCTTTATACTCATTTAAACCATTTGCTAAAACTAAATAGAAACTAAAAGGAAATACTAAAATACTGGTTTATTCATCTGGTTTGGCTTTTTTTTCAGATTCCTTTCAGTTAAAGCTTCAGTTTTATCCCCAAGAAACATTTTGTATGGATGATTTTCTTTCTCTTTTTTATTTTATTTTATAATAAGAATCGTCTTTTATAAATGGCGGTGCTTTTATTTTGAAAGGAGTCTATTCTACATCCTACAGGGTACAGTTAGCGTACACAGGGTACTGGCTGCAGAAACGCCCCGATCACGAGTCCAAATCAAACCCTCGAGGTTTCGGAGAGCGTTTCATATTTCAAGAAGAGGAAAAATGTCAAATATTCATCCTGTCGTACGTTTATGTTTTTACTCGTATCAGAATAAGAGTCTTAATGCGCTTCGTTTCATCCAGAGACTTCAGACCAGCCTCCAGGTTATTATTTTTAAACACAGAGCACAAGACAAACCATCCCCCTCCCCTCTTTTCACACTTTTACACTCTTTTTAAGCTTTTAACCAGAGGACTCACTGTTAATCATCTATCTGTTAGACATCTACAACGTTATGTTCATTAAATGGTACAAAGAGCATGAAGTTTAAAAGAAATCCTCCAAAATGAAGCGGTGGATTTGTGAAGATAAGCTCTTTCTTGATTTCAAGTGTCTTTTAAGCTACGTTCTGAAGAAACCCGAGGCCGGACGCCAAATGTGGACCTATGTTTATAATATAAGTCATGTCTGAATGAATGACGGCGCGAATGAAGGAAAACAAAAACAAACAAAAAAAAAACTTTACTGTAATAAGTGTAAGATTTTGCCTTTATATTTAAATGCACATTTGTTTTACCGTAGGAGTCGTCTCATGTTCTCTCTCTGTGAACCTCGTGGCCTTTCTCACTAGTTTCTCCGATAGGTTTAGATGACGATTGTCTGTTTTCTAACGGCTTTTTCATATCATTCCTTGTTTTATATTAGTGCTTACTTTTTTACGATTCAAGCAATGACATCCGTTGCCTTTCCCAAAAAGCGTGACCGCGTAGTAGCTACCTTGATCAAGGAAACTTGCCGTCTTCCTCATAGCTTTGTCACATGACGTGTAACAATATTTACCTTTCTAGCTAGCTAGCTATCTTTGGCTTCGTTGTTAGTGACTGTGGCTATTACAGGATTTTTCCTTTTTTTTATTAAAAAAAACAACAAAAAACTGTAATAATCTTTGATAGCTGTGTGTTTATATTTCAGTCTCTCCAGGATTTATAGTCTTTAAATCGGCCGTTGCATATCGTGAAGACCAAATACTCTTCATTCATTGTAAATAAAACAGTAGCACTTTTCTCACCTTTATCCTCTGCAGAAGAAAGAAACTTCTTTATACATATGTGTGTGTATAACTGCACACACATGTATATAAAGAAGCTTTTTGGCAATTAAAATGTGTTTTGCAATATTCAGATAAACTGCAAAATCCTGGAGAGGCTGTGTTTGACGAGGAGAGGTTATTACTATCATGCAAATAAATAATCAATGAACTGTGATGTCTGTGTTTTCTTTTCTTTTTAAATAACCTAGATCAGGGGTGTCAAACGTACGGCTCACGGGCCAAAATCGTCCCGTTAGAGGATGTGCAAAATGTGGAAATTACGTACGTTTATGGAATGTCCTATGCTCAACATATAGTTCCTGAACGCAACTTAGTCCCGTGCTGTAAATGTTCTTTAATGATGTCAGTCTGTTTGATTAGCTAATTAGTGGTGTTCAAGTTAACCTACCGGGTTTCCAGGTGGGTGGGGCTGAGTTTTTTTTACGTTAATGTAATTTAGCTGTTGTTATTTATAGGTTATTATACTATTATGTTACTGGTTAGGAACTGAAATCAGTCTGCCATCCCTGATCAAGAGGATTGACCCTCATTTGACGGCTAAGAACACATCTTGAGCTCAATTTTAAAGCTGCATTGACCAAGCACATGTCTCCCCCTTGTGGCCAGGAGAGTAATTACACAAACACAGTTGACACGTGTATGACATGTGCCTACAGTCTTCTGTCAGGTCTTTTCAACGAGTTCAAACCACACCAGTGATACGTTAGTCTTTATCTGCAGCTTCAGAAACTTTTCTTTGACGCTTCCTCACTTTCATTCTTCCTGTCCTCCAGAGAAGGTGAAGTTGTAGAAGCTTAGGGACGCTCATGAATCTTGTTTTACTTCCACAGGCTCGGTCATACTATGTCTAATGCTGTAGGATTGTCTCAAATTGTTTTGGGAATGATGTGGTCACTGCACAGCTTTAACATTTACAGTTTGCATAATCTTTATGTACCATTGGTACAGGTGCTGGAGCTTTAAACCTTCTGATACAGGACAAAGGACGGTGTTTTCAAGTTGTTCTCCACATGAATTCCTGCTTTGTTAATATTTTCAAACACTAAACTGGTTGTTTCTGACTGACATCATGTCCCCTGATGCCCCGAAAGAATGGATCTACCCCAACCAGAGGAAAACAAACAGGGTAAGCGTTTACTTTTATGTTTGATTTTCCTGTTGAACCTATTCCCTTCTTTTATTCTGATTATTAAAGGAATCTTTGTATGGTTTGTCAAGCAGACATGGAAGTCAATGAGGCCCTTACGTGACTGTTAAGAAGTGCAGGAAACATGTCATTTCTTTCATTTTTTATTTCTGTATTCATTCACAGCTGAACACAGTGATGTACATATATATTTACAAGTAATATATTACTTTAAAACACAAGAAGTGCATTATAAAGCATTTTAAGGTACAAAACGAAAATTGTAAATAAAAAAATAGTTAATTGTAATGTGCTTATTTCAGATTTTCTTCATTTTTCCTCATCTTTTCAGCAGCCCCCTGCTTTATTCGTTTTTTTCAATACAACGTCCATGCATCTTGATTGATGGCCCTATCAGCCAATCAGAGCACAGCATAGTTGTAGGCCTCTCCATATCCCGCCTCCCGCAGGTATTTCTCAAAGTTGATTGGTTCAGGTACTCTGAGGACCGTCGTCCCATTGGCTGACCTTTCACCCGCCTGGAGCTTCCTAATCAGCTCTGACATGGAGACGCGTTGCTGGGGGTTCCAGTTTGTGCACGACCTGATAATGGAGTACCTGGAGAGGAAAGTCAAACACTTGTCAAACTCGGCACGAATATATTTAATTTTAAAATGTATTCTTTAAGTTTACAGAGTTAGCATTAGCTGGTAGCATCTACGTTACTGTGACGATGTATAAAAATGTTGTCGAAGGCTACTTGAACTATTTTAAAGGCTAATTTATTTGATAAAATCGTGCTTAAATTATGTTTAGATTAATTGATTATTATTTGTATGTTCTTCAAGTTAAATTAATAACCGCAAACCAGTCTTTTGTTAGCTATTACAGATAGTTAGCCGAGCTAGCGATTAGCCAAGTTAAACTAGACGGGCACTTAGTGCTTTGTTGTAAATATTGACTAACTGATAACTGTCTATTGGTGTTGTTAGGATAATTTATATAAGATAAATACTGCATGTCAACAAGAGGAAAGATAAATGTGAAGCTATGACCGTTAATGGAAGTGATAATGTCAATGAAAAGCTGTCAACGGCTGTTGCGACTAGCATAAAGTTCCGTACTGTTAATCCCTAATTTAGTGTGAATTTTAATTTATGAGGTATAACAAACTAAATTATTTGACAAAATTGTGTCTTAATCGTTAAGTCTGAAGTGGAAGAACACATACAACAACACACACATCGTGCGTATGTTTTTGCGGCTAAAAACAAGTGATTTAGCTACTTGAGCTAATTATTTTAGCTACCTACTTGCGGATTTAAGCTAAATTCTGTTTTTCCAAGTGAAGAATGTTTTTTTCTTTCGTAGGATGAACATATTTCAAATATGAAATCAACAGAAGGACATACTTCATTAAAGTGTTTCATTCCAGTCTATTGCACTGTTGTGTTAAAACTGATAATATGTCGGCTATGAGAGCTATGGAAATTAGCTTAAATGTAGCTAATTGCTAACCACGAATCTAGCATAAATGTTAGTGTATGAAAGGCTGATAACATTTATTTGGGGAAAATGTGGTTTGGTTGTGTTTTGTTTGAAGTTGAAGAGTTTATATGTTCCTTTGGTTTAATAACAACAACAAAAACAAGTCTGATTTAGCTACTTGAGCTAATTAGTTTAGTAAGCAACTTGCAAAGTTAAGCTAATTTATGTCTTTCAGAGTGGTTTTCTTTAGTATGATGAAGATATATCAAATATGAAATCAACAGAAAGACATACTTCATTAAAGTATTTGATTGCAGACTATTGCACTGTTGTGTAGGCTATTGAAAGCTATACATGTAACTAATTGCTAACCACAAATTAGATTATGAAACTAATATTTAATAACATTTATTGGGCGGTTGTTTGAAGTGCAAGAATGTATATATTCATCTGTTTAAGTAACAACAACAAAAAAATGTGATTTAGTCTCTTTGGCTAATAAGTCTAGCTAGCTTGTAGCCAAGTTAAGCTAATTTACATCTTACTGTGTGTACAGTACTTTCCTGTTGACAGTAGCTTAATGTTAAGTGCTGCCTGCATCTGCATGCAGGCAGCATGAGATCAGGACTTAATAAAAGATGCTGGCGCTTAATCATAGAGACTGTTTCCTTCTGTCATTCTTACAGTGAGTTGGAGCAGGTGACCGGCCGTTTGAGATTTTTTCCTCTTTGGAGATACTGCAGAAGTTCAGTCGCCATAAGCTGAGCGAACGGTGGGTCTCCTGAAAAAAAACCCATAACTGAAAGTCACTCAGAGTATTTATATTTAGTGTTTGCATTTACTTTGGTACTAAACATTACATTTCACTTAAAGTGTGACAAATACTCACCCAGTGTGACCATTTCATAGAGGAGGATACCAAAAGCCCATCTGTCAAACAATAGGATAAAGGTGTTATGTTGGTTAAAGGGATTTAATCATGTTCTCAGACTATATATGTGTGCAAAGTGTGAAAATGAATATTCCTGTTTCTAATATTTTAGAAAGAGACACTTTTTGCGATATGCAGCATCCAGCTTCCTTCCAACAGTTCAATTAATTTGTTTTATATGCATTTATGTTAATATATTTATGTTAGGAGAGGATCTGGACACTCACATGTCACTCCTCTCAGTGATGGGTCTCCCTGCCAGAACTTCAGGCGCCTGCCACTTCCTCAGCTCCACGTCGGCCACTTCCCCCGGTGAACCGGCCTGCGTTCTCCTGCGGTAGGCCGGACCCAGTCCCCACAGCTTCGCCGTCATGTCCGGGCCGACCAACACACTGCGAGCTCCCACGTTGCCATGGATACACCGCTGAGCGTGCAGGTACTCCTGTAATGAGAGGGATGCAGAAAAATTCACTTTTTATTCTGTAAACTATTGTTAAGTCAGACCCAAAACTTACAGATGGACAATAATTAACATAATAAATAATGTTTGCCACCAAATAACACATTTGTTGTTTAGAAAGACTAGACTATAAGGAGGAGAAATACAGTATTTAAGTTCCTAAAGCATACAGTTTAACTAACCAGAGCTGAGGCAACTTGTCCAGCCATGCTGAAGATCCTCTTCTCGGTCATGTCGCACGGAGACTCTGAACTCATGTTGTCCTATTCAAGAGAAAATATATAAACTTTTATTTTTTTTCTGAAGACAGGAAGTAGCTCTTTGAGTTAGACATTTACACCTGTCTTTAATTTTATGTCACTTACTCCTCTCAGCACCATTTATATGTCTACCTCTGCTGCCCCCCAGAGGCCAAGAGATGTAACTACTGTATCTACATTTATCAGGACTAAACATTAATTAAAGTCTGTTTATATTATTTTGCATAGGGCTAAAATAGACTGATAAAATTATAGATGGTATAAAAAGTCTGTGTTTGTCTGTGTGATATAAATCACTATTGATGACTAATAGATTGCTGTACCTGTCTGCATCTCCACAGGAACCCCAGCAGGTCTCTGTGGTGCAGCTCCTCCACCACCATGATCAACGGCGGCTGCACTGAAACAGCCCCCAGCAGCGCGGGTATGAAGGGGTGAGGCCCCAGCTCGGACACGAAGGAGGCAAAACCCAGAAAGTGCTGCTTCTCATCGCTGGTCGCTGATTCTGGAAGGTAGGAGTTTGAGTTGTTTTTACATTTCTATCTAAAGAGGGAAATTCTGATTTCAGATTTATTAAATACACCAATCAGCCACAATATTATGACCACTGACAGGAGAAGTAAAAAGCATTGACGCATTGCGTTTTACTGGGAAACTTTTGGACCTGGTATTCATTGTCCTAGCCCCCAAAATACATGAAGAACAGCACAAGGTGTTGACCTGGCCTCCAAATTCACTAGATCCTAAACTGATCAAGTATCTGTGGGATGATCCACAGAGGCCCCTCCCCTCAACCCATTTTTCATATAATCCAGTTTCTGATTACAAAGAGAAAAACTAAAGACGTCCAGCCACCTCTTTGTAGTTAGTCAGCGCTCTTTTGTTTGGCTTTTGGCTCGGTTTACCTTTCAGCACCCTCAGGACGACGTCCTTGTTGTCCATGCGGGCTCTGTACAGGTTGACCGTGTCGCTTTGTGCGACGAAGAACGACTGAGGCAACGCAGTGACTTGGCTGAAGCCTCCGTGTTGCCTCTGCATGGTCGCTGGTTGCACCGGGGCCAGAGTCGGCCTGACGTTGCGCTGCACCGGTTGAACCGTCATCTGCACTTCTTCGCCCGCCAGTGGGTCGATCCCAGGGGGTGCTGTTGAGAAAAAAAAAAGAAAGGGGGAGAGATGAATGTGAAACATATTTTAAAAACAAAACTAAAAAATGAATGAGGAGATGTTTGCGTGCCAGCTTACCATCGATACCCTGTAGGGTGTGTCTGTGGCTGTGTCTGTGGCTGTGTCTGAGGCTGTTCTCATGCATATGTACATGGTCGTACGTTTCCTGGTGGTTGTGCCCTTTTGTGTGTTGGTGTGATGTGCCTCTGTACTGTAGAGGGGCTGTAGCCTTTTCCCGCTTCCGTTCAGAGCAGTATCTCAGCACGCACAGGGGCAGTAAGGTGACCACGAAGCCCAGGACCAGCAGCGTAGGCACGATGATCACCGCCTGCTGATACTCCCTTATTCCTAACAGATGCAGAGATACAGAAGTTTATGGGTAAATGTTGACATGAGGGCGCGGCGATGCATTTTAAACATCCTGTGGATGTTTGAAAACACTTGTTGGGCAGGTTTGGTTTCGGTGTTCTGCTCAGGGCACATAATGCTGGCTGTTAAAAATAGTTTCACGTCATGGTGGGTGGCAGGACGTCCCGTGTTAACATTCTGCATTCATACCAGCGTCTATAAGTTGACTGATTTTAAATCTCGTCTATGTTTCTGTTTTGTTTTGGCCTTTCATGCCTTTATTGTGTTGGTATTGGTACATTGGTGCATGCACAATGTCAAGTTTGCTTTTTAAACCAGAAACGAAAACTGGAAAAAAAAACAGCTGTTATTTGGTTTATAAATCCAAAAACCAAAACATTAAAAGAGAAACTTTTCTTTTATTGTGTAGTCTAAAACAAAAAAAGCTCCATTTTCTTTCTACTAATGTGATTTAAAAACTAAAAATATTTTCCTTCAGTGAAAATAAATAGAGGTTTAATTTTAATCCAACATAATCCACTAAAGAAAATAAACCTCAACAAAAACATTCTCTTAGTGTCTGACGGAAACAAACCAACAAGCTCAACAACAGGTGACCTCTGGTTCAGATTCACAAGACTAACGCTAACCTACAAAAGTCAAATATTACTTCAAGTCTAAAACTAAACTTCTTGAAATGCAAAGGAAGCAGACACTTGGTTTTATTTTTGTTTTTGTCATTGTCATTCTGATGCCACACAATCAGTCTGTGGTTTGATGGTCAGACTGGTTTTCATGATGCAGAATGACTTGTGTGTTTGTGTCATCTACATAGTTGTGATTCTTTGATTAAATGCTTGTCTTCCTTCTTTTGGTCGCTGACCTCAGGAGTTTCCACAGCAGCTTGTTATTGAGCAGGAAATATTCCTTCTACAAAACATGTGACTGGATTTACCCGGATAGTCTGTGAAGAGTCACCCAGGGTCATGGTATATGGAAAGAAAAACAAGGCAGCTAAAGTTTCTTGAATCCATGGCAGTATACGCCAATCAGCCACAACATTATGACCACCGACGGGAGAAGTCAATACCATCTAAACCATCTTGCTCCAGTTCAGTGTTCTGCTGGGAAACTTGTGGACCTGGCTTCATTCATTGGTGTGGATGTTACTTAGACATGTAGCACCCACCTAGACCAGACCAGGCACCCCCACCCCATAGCAATGACACTCCTTGATGGCAGCAGCCATCCTCAGCAGGATGCAGCCACAAAAACACTTTAGGAAGAAGAACAGCACAAGGTGTTGACCTGGCCTCCACATTCACTAGATCCCAAACTGATCAAGTATCTTTGGGATGATCCACAGAGGCCCCTCCCCTCAAAGACTCCCCCCCCAGTCATCCAGTTCATGGTAAATATCCAGGAAACAAAGGAAAATCAAAGGCGACTGGGCTGGTTGAGTTTTCTTTGAGACGTTTAACCATTATTTCTCTATCAGTGGTGCTCTAAACACCCATTTTCTGACCGTTAATGTTTTTTTTGGATCTGTATCCGACCCCATTCACCCACAGATGTTCCTCTTTTAACCCCAACTCTCCACGAGTCCTTTAGATCTAAAGACTTGGATGAAACATCTTCAAGAAAACTCAATCAATCATTTTCCTTTGTTCTAGTTTGTCGTTCATATTTGCTTTTAAACGTGGAATCATTCCACAACGTTATTTTTAGCAGATAGCATTGAATCCATCATGACACTCATACACCTTTAGTTGTTGAAGTCCTGACCTGTTGTTAGAGGGAACAGGCTGGAATGTAAAACCTCTGCTCGTGCGTTGGTTTTGTGGTAAATTCTTTAAGGTGTGGCGTCGGCGTCTTACAATGACATAAATCGTTTTTCCGCCGTTTGAGCATGAACTCTCGACGAGGTCGTTCCACAAAGACCGGCTCATGTTTGTGTTGGCTCGCGGAGGACATACAAGGTTTTCATTGTGTTTGTTTGATAGTTAGACGAACACGAGACGACTCGAGAAAAGAAATCTACGTTTTATTTCTGATATTTATCTTGTATATTTTTGTACTCGTGTCATGAAGCGATACTTTAAGTACGTTAATCTCCTCTGTAATTATACTTTAAGTGATTAAGACATGTTTATTTTCTGCTTCTGGCATCGTCACACTTTTAAAACAAAGAAAAACTCATCAAACTCAAAAACCATTATTCCTTCTACAAATAAATAAAACTCAAACCTGGACTCATCATTTATAGGATCTTGTTCTTGTTCTCATCCCAACATGATGTAGTTAAAATTCCAAGCTAGTTGCACCCATCAGCCATAACATTATGACCAGGACAGACGGAAAAGTAGGCAAGTGGAAGGTTTCTCGAGGTGCACGTTTAGTTTGGCTCGAGCATCTCCAAAACAACAGCTCTCGTGATCTGTTGAAGGACGAGCGACGGACTGGACGGCCCGAGGCTCGCTGATGCACAGCAACGAGTTGCTGACTTGGCCTCCAAAAACTCACCCCCGGATTCCCTTTAATCCAGTCGAGCATCTGGGGGATTCCTCTCAATTTACAGGAACCATGCCTCGACGGTGGTCATAAACCTTATGGCTTATAGGTTTTGAAAAACAACCAACTCCTGAAGCTTAAACGCTGGTACACCGATAAAAAATCCTTTCATGATGGTGTGATTATTAACTGGACGACGGCGATGGTCACATATATCTCTGAGCGCTTTTAGTTTATTAAATAAATACAAATAATTGTGTATTTTATGGTTTAACAGACAGATTTACAGTTTTACAGCCTCGGTTAAGCAGCTGCAGCAATTTACTGTAATGAGAGTACACAGTTATAAAGAGGACTGAAAAATTAGATGAGGGATGAAGATTAAAAAGAGTTTAAGAGTAAAAGTAGAGTTAAAATAACTGGCGGTGAAAATAGAAGAGGAAGACTCAGCTCAGCAAACAGACGTGTATCATGACGGGACGTTTACAGGAATGAAGAGAGACGTTAAATAGAAGGAGATGATTCAAGGAGGAAGGATTTGTGTTCTTACTACAGAGCGTGTCGTCCACCGCGCACAGATTATCGGCCGTGGAGTTGGATGTCATGCTGGAGAGGAAGAGAGAACCACAGACAGATCAACATTACTATCAGCTAACATTTCCTCTGCTCAGCAGCAACCGCCAAATCCTCTAAGCTCGTCGTGCAGCATCTGCCTCCTCTCTTTATAACCGCGCTAGATAAAGTTTAACAGCCGAGCGCACGCCCAGCAATATTTACCGTTCCGCTTCTTTCTTTCTTTCTTTTTTAATCTACAATTGCATAACAAATATCAGCTGTGACCTTTTGTATCTGGGCTCACACAGCAAATATAAAAAGGAGTGCTCCATTACTTGTTTTCCAGCGCGTACGCTCGAGCAGCTATCGGTTACATCGATAATAGTGGAGCAGAGATCAGCGTTACCGCCGCCCAGCACTCACCCAAAATCCATAAAAGCCTTGAAAAGGATGACCTGGCATTCAGCAGCTCATTAACCTTCTCACATCACACCAAGATATTTTAAATTTGTTTTACGGCTTTGTGCAGGGAAAGAGAAATCAACGGGGAAGTAAAAAAACAAAAACCCAAACATAACGTTCAAGAGGAAGTCAGAGCCTAGATGTAACGACAGCGTTTCTGCACATATGCAAATATCTGCAGAACACATTTCTCTGTCTGTATTTGGCTCAGAGCAACTTATTGAACACATATTCAAATCAGGAGGATTAAAGGGAAAACACGTGCAGTGCTGAAGGACGCACTCCTGCAGCCTCATAAAGCATTTTTATTTAAGTGGAGTCACATGTGATGTTGTTTTCCTGTTGGTTTGAGACGCTGTGCGGCTGCTTGCCTCAGATTCAAGTTTTTAAAGGTGCACAGCCTCAGTATTCATATGTTTTGGTTACAGTTAGTTCTTCATTTGCTAAACTCCAACATTGACTCATAAAGTCCTGCATCGTCTTGTTAAAAATCTCACTGTGGTTCTCGAGAGAATGGTATCAGGTGACATGTGAGACCGAGAGCAAACCAAGGATGACATTAGTTTGTGAAAATCTGTTTCATATTTAAGCCAAATAGTTCTTCATTCATCTTCTGCAACCACTTCATGGGTCTGCTGGAGTCTGTCCCAGCTGTCATTGGTCTCCAGCTTCCTCCCACCGTCCAAAGACATGCTGCTTAGGTTCATTGGTGATTCTGTCTCTCTGTGTTAGCCCTGTGATAGACTGGAGACCTGTCCAGGGTGGACCCCCCCTCTAGACCAATCACAGTGTCTGTTATTGTAAAAGTGAGGCGTTTAGAGTCGTTGACACAGGTTAAGACGTTTGAGAAGTAATTGTCTGATGTCACACACTCTTTGTTGCTCTGATTGGTTGGAGGATTGTCTAGTTATTTGTCCTAATAAACAGCTGTTACTATAAATATATAAATAACTATGTGGTTAAATACAACAGTCCTTTGTGCCTGTTAGTCCTCTGCTTATAACTCATTTCTAAGGATTTGCGTTAGATTGTTGACAACAATCATGGCTCAGTTTCACGTGGTGGCAGCTCAGTGTCATCCTTATCCATCAGGATCTTATTACGGAGTCAACTCCCTCGCATGTACACACCTTTATAAAGTCATTCAGGTGAGCTTACAGCGTTCCTGAATGCCACACATGCAGACGCCATCATGTGTGCTTTAGGCTGAATTGATGCGACTGAACCAGTTTGTCTGCATTGTTCTCCGTCTCTCTCTTACGACACTGACATTAGCTCAGCACTCTTCTGTGCCATCTCAGCACGTACGCAAAGCTGCAGCAAACACACAGACGTGCTGTTTGTTTAAAAGCTTAAATAACTAAATTTAAAGCGTTTCCTGACACGTTATTGACATTTCTTTCGTCCGTTAGAATAAAAAAACACGTGTCATTATCTAGCAGCGGTGGAGTTAAGTTTGACTCCCGCTT
Organism: Planiliza haematocheilus; assembly: GCA_005024645.1. Taxonomy (NCBI): domain Eukaryota; kingdom Metazoa; phylum Chordata; class Actinopteri; order Mugiliformes; family Mugilidae; genus Planiliza; species Planiliza haematocheilus. The sequence continues at coordinate 27,339 of SRSE01001345.1, read as the reverse complement.
CCTCCAGAGTTTATTTAATTTATTATTCTTACCTGTGTCGTCTCTCTGTGACCGTTCAGGTGTCAAAGTCGTGTCCAGAGCGTGTGGTTTCCTCCCCGTCTCCTCAGGTTTCATGTTTTACTTGTTTAGTTTGCTCTGATATCCATGGCCAGACGCTTTGCTACAAAGAGACCAGTGATGTTTGAGTCTGTTTCTGTTTGACCGTCACCAGCTTTCCTCACCTGTCTATCTCTCTCCCTCCCTCTCTCTCTCTCGCTCGCTCAGTCAGGTTGGCCACACCCACCTGCACAAACAGTTTTTCCTTGTCATCCTTATCACCTGCACACAGCGTGCAGTCGGTATTTGCATTGGTTTAATGTTGTAATGTTGTAATTGTGTGCCTTTAAACAAAACTGCTTTATTTATATACTTGAACTGTGACTCCGATATTATCATAAGGATCAATTTCCTTATTGATCCACAAGGAAAATTGCTTTGTCATAGTAGCTCAGTTGCTCACATAAAAACACTCCTGGAAAAAAAAAGGTGTAAGGCAGTTAAAAATAAAAATACATAAAATAAAATAAATGTAAAATAAATGAAATAATATATGTACAACTCTAGAAATATATATAAATAAATAAATATATAAAATAAATAAATGTAAGAAATAAATAAATAAAATACAAGATTTGTGTATGTACCAATCTAGAAGAAATAAATCTATAACATAAATGAATATAATAAAATAAAATACTGTAGAATACACAAAAATAATATACATGATTTCTATATGTATGAATCTAGAATAAATAAACATATAAAATAAATAAATGTAATAAATAAATAAAATACAATAGCATAAGCAAAAAATAATATACAGGATTTGCATATGTACGAATCTAGAATAAATAAATATATAAAATAATAGAATAAATAAAATACAGAAGTATAAGATAAAATAATATATAATATACAGAATAAATAAAAAGAAGTAAATGTTAATATGGTTGGAAAAGCATTGATATGAAAAGGATGTAGTTATCTAAAAATCTCATTTTAATGTAGAAACTAAATTTAGATATTAAGATATATATATTAAGACATTAAAATCATTGAAATACTTTCACACAACAAACACAGATCACCCGAAACATTAAAACTGACCAAGTGCGGCCCCATGGCAACGAGGAGGAGGAGGAAGTGGTTACTGGGAACCGGGAAGTTAGAGAACGTGATCCATCAGACCAGAACCACCTTCCTCCATAACTTCTGTCCATTGTAGGGGCTTCAATCAAAGGGCAGTGATCCTGTCTCTGGTTCTACACCTTCTTTTCATCGCTGTTGATGGGTGATGATCCACCAGAGCTGCTCTTCTGGGGATGTTATCACCCAGCCGTTTAGCTAGGTGCTAAAAAACAACATTTTTCTTTCTAAACTCATCTCTGAGGACGAGTGCTAAGATAACCAGCGTCATTCACTTCACCTGTACCGAAACATTTCTACATCTCAGGTTTATTTACCGTGTTCATTCTGGGATTACAACAAGGAAATAAACTTCATCTAATCACTCTTATTTGAGTTGAAAGGTGTGACTACTGACACTGGAGCATGTGTGCTGTGCGTGGGTACGGTGCTGAATAATTACCTCCACCCTCTTCCCTTTCACAGTCAAGCAGGCGTGAGGACACACCCAGAGACTTTGGTCAGGTTTCACCACACTGATCAGTATCAATCATGGACTGAAACGTCATCTTGATTTAACTGTTCATTCATCACTGATTGAACTCTCTCTCTTTTCTAAGAAGATGGTAAAAGTTGTGTCGTTGTTCTGTTAGGTAGCAGGAGTTAAATTAGTACGGACACTCGTCGTATTGTTATGTAAACTCCTTTTGTTTTCAGTTTCGGCCTCCACACATCTATCAGGGCAAAACAAAGATGACTGGACAAACTTAAACTCTCCACATTTATACAAAGATTTATTTGTTTAATAGTACATTGCACAATGTTTTGATTAGATTAAGTCCTTTATACTTTGAAAGGAAGCTAGGAAGAGCTGCTATTAGCCGGAAGGCTAGGAAGCTAGGAAGAGCTGTTATTAGCCGGAAGGCTAGGGAGCTAGGAAGAGCTGCTATTAGCCGGAAGGCTAGGAAGCTAGGAAGAGCTGCTATTAGCCGGAAGGCTAGGGAGCTAGGAAGAGCTGCTATTAGCCGGAAGGCTAGGAAGCTAGTAAGAGCTGCTATGAGCTGGGAGACAAAGAAGCTAGGAAGAGCTATTGCTAGCTAGGAGGCTAGGAAGAGCTACTGTTAGCTGGGAGGCGAGGAAGTTAGGAAAAGCTAATATTAGCTGGGAGGCTAGGAAACTATGAAGAGCTGCTATTAGCTGGGAGGTTAAGAGGTTATGAAGAACTGCTATTAGCTAGGATGCTAGGAAGCTAGGAAGAGCTACTATTAGTGAGAGTCTAGGAATCTAGGAGGAACTGCCATTAGCTGGGAAGCTAGGACGCTAGGGAGAACTGCTATTAGCTGCGATGCTAGGACGCTAGGAGGAACTGCTATTAACTGAGCGGTTAGGACCCTAGGACAAACTATTATTAGCTTGGAGGCTGGGAAAAGCTACTATTAGTTGCGTGGCTAGGAATCTAGGAAGAGCTATTGCTAGCTGGGGGGCTAGGAAGCTAGGAAGAGCTACGAGTCGTCGTACAGATGTGATTAGTCGGTCTACATTTTATTTATTCTAGATCATCACAGTCCATGACAGAAAGACAAACAACCTGTGGACGTCCATGGTCTGATGTAATGGAAACACAGTGGGGGACACTTGACACCCTGTAAGTTAATGCATTACCTCACCTCCTCCGGTGCTGGGACTTGAACCAAAACCATCTGGATTAAGACCAAGAATCCTGATTTATTGAACGCTAGGAAGCACATGCACGTTTAGACTCATCCAGGAACGCTGCAGGGCGACTAGTGCCGTGTTTGTTTCTTTAAATTGTGACCAAGCAATCAAGTCTTTCCACCTGCCAGCCCACCTCCACACAGGTGCTCTGACCTGCCAGTAGGAGCTGCTAGTGCAACAACAAAGAGATGACACCTCAGGAGGGACATTAGCTGATGGAGCCAGAATCTGTTCCTCTATGTCTTTCTATTAGTGTGCAGTTCCTTCCTCCGGTCCATCACCTGACACCTGAGAGGCCTCGTTTAAATCTTAAAGGACTTAAATCACTTGGCATTTAGCCTTTCCTGTCAGTTCTGATGTCTTTCCACAGGCTGTTAGCTACTAGTACTACACAAATGTTGTGTGTGTGTGTTTGTGTGTGTGTGTGTGACAGAGTGAAAGAGCGTCCTGGCTGAGCGTCCCGAGCGGTCCTGGTAATGCTGAGACAGACGGTGAGCGGGTGGGTTTATTTTTGGGTCAGTGACAGTGTGTCAATGGCCGCAGATGCGTCGGAAAGGAAGGCTCTGAGATACAAGCAAACCCTGGTCAGTGTCCGTCTCTGTCTCTTTTGCTCTGCATTTGTCTTTTGCTTCTTTGGTTCTCGTCTATTTGTCTATTTTTACATCAACCTTTAAGTGTTTACTCCTGTCCTGTCGTGTGTCCGTCTCTGCCCGGTGTCCCTCTTACATGACGCACCTGTATCGCTAGCGTGCACGGATGGCTTGTGATTGATCCACTTGTTTTCATGTGTGAGACCAATAAGCCGACGTGTAGCACACATGGTCACGCAACAGGTGCTCAGACGCTGCGTACCTCCTTCACCCCCGGACCCCTCGGCATGCACGCACATACACACCATGACAGCAGTTTCTTTGCTTGCCACCTGTTTGCTGCTCGCCCGCCTTGTTCCTGAATCCCTGTTTGGTTTGAATAAATGTCAGAGTGACTTGTTTGACAAGTGTCTGCATGTCTCTGCGTGTGAAAGAGTGTTTACACAAAGCGTCCTGGCATTTTTGCATTGCTCCCTTTTGTGTTTTAGTGCGTCCTGCATGCATGTGCGTCCATGTGTGTTCCAGAGACTGGAAACCTGATCGCGCATTTGCAGCGGTGCTAATCTTCGGCATTCGCGTCGGGACAAGGCAGCGTGAAGGGTGTCTGTGGACATCTGGACTTCTTTCTTTTCTTTTTTTTTTATAATATTATCATGACTTCCAGATGTTCCTAGTGTGGAAGACAGCCCTAAACTCCCCCTGTTCACAATCTCTTTATGGGGGGAAGCGTCGCCCGGTTGGAAGCTGGTCAATCAACTGAGCGGAGTTGAATTTGTTTACAACAAAAATGGCTCTGATTGGTCGGAGGGCTGTCCAGTTACTTGCAGAGTGTATTGCAGATTGAAAACACGGATAATAATTGAATCTGTGTGGCGTGAAAGCAAGCTTGTATCCTCACAAATCCAGGTTTAGATGATCTGTTACAGAATATTACAACCGCAAGATAATTTCCTGGCTCTGGAAACACATTTGGCATCAAACTGAGTCCAGAGAATAAAAAGAAAACCTGTACGGCGAATGCGAATCCACCAGAAACAAAAACTTTACGTCAGTTTTTGATCAGTTTTCTCGCTCGGGCAGAGATTAAAGCTTTGGCTTCATGCGCAGCTTCACGTGGGAAACGTCAGCCTCGCAGAGACGGTTGTGATTTAAACCTCTTGTCTTTGTTGTGATCGGTGAATCATTGTGGAGTCAAGTTGTACTGAAAGGCCAGAAAGACAAAGGCTAATCCTGCTGAGCTGCCTCTGTGGTGTTGATTGGCCGGTATGTGAGGGCTGGTGATCACAGTGACCCTATAGAATTTAATAGCTGCTGAAATCTTTATTCCTTTTTGCTATCCAGAGGTGGGATGGGATGCAAAGTCATCTAACCTGCAGGCGTGCTTTTGAAGAATACGCTGACTGCTGTAATCCTTACGTTGCCACCCGTGGGAGCGGGACTATAAACAGACGGGTTGCATCACGTTTTTTTGTTTTGTTTTTCCCCATGTGTGTTTTTGAATTTCCTAACGGCAGCCTGCTACAAAGACGGGACATGTGTCTGTGGGAGTTAGCAGTCATGTAGGGAATGTATGGAGCTAAACCCTTCTCTATTTTAGAAGACCTTCATATGCGTTAGGTTTGACTTCAAATGACAGCTTATAATGGCATGCACTCACATTCAGTCTGTGGACGTCAGAGGGCCTCTCAATGACAGCGCTCCCATCGGTTTAAAAAACACATCGGTACGTTCTCAAAAAAATGTCCCGGAAAGCAGAAGAAGATCCGGCTGGTGCTAAATATTTGTCCAGATGTAGAGCAAACTGAATTCCCAGAACATCAGGAACACATTAAAGGAATATTTGGTTCATTTTGAGATAAATAGCTGCAGTTGTCTTCCTCTTGCATCATGATTAACTCATATTTCAAGTGTTTGTCTTCACTATCGGATTTTTTAGTCCAGAATTAATGCACGATAGATACGATCCAACAAGAAGTGGAGAATGTAATATATTAATCTAGTTTTCAAGATTTTTCACAAAGACATATTATTTGTCATGATTTTTGGTCCTGGAACTCAACTATCTACATGATATACTAAAAATAAGCTCTTATTACCACCAACTAACAAACTAACTAGATCTGAAGTTGCTATAAATACAGTAAATGTGAAGATGATCGTTAAAAATCATAGAGAAAAGACAGATTTCAACACAAACTCTAAAGGAAACGGACAAAGGCAGACACATTTGTCAGTGTTTATATGAATGGATGGATAGATGGATGGATGCAGGTAAAATTTGTAGCATCCTGTTCATTATTTTTAAACAAAGCAACCTTCACAACTGCAGCTATTACCGTTAACTTTCACCATTTTCACAAATATATCTTCTATGTGTAGAAGACTTATATCCTCCTCATTTCATCTCAATGCTTTTTGAAAGTTCAAACAATTGTTGTCATCAATTCAGTGCTTCTCATTATGGCTTGATTCCTGATAATTAATTAATTATAAAGTCACGTGTTACCCTACATTTCCATTGCCGCCAACGCTGATTTTGAAAATAGAAAACACTGGGACTCTGGCGTGTGATTCGTTTATATTATAACCAAACACCAAATATTGCAGAAGTAGTGCAGCTCCCCTAATGTCCACTTCCAAAAGCGAGTCAATCTCCATAGACTTCCATCTTAACATATCCAACCCATTGAACTCTACTTGTCACCCAAAGCGACCAAGCTCCGCCCACCTCTTCTCCTCTAACGCTTCACGTTTTGACAATTTGGAAGTAAGACACTGCCAATATGTAGATGACCCGGGACACCACACAGAGCTTTGGGTTCATCCATCTTTATTTATAGTTACAGTAGTTCACATCCACATCGCTTCCAGCAGCTGTTTATAGCAACAACAGAAGAAAAAAACTGCATGTTGTGCACCTAAGTGGAGAAAGAAAGAAAAATGGCAACTAGCCGTGAACATAGCTGAAAAGTTTGCAGCCAAATGGCCAGGTGTTGCCTTCAGCAGCTGGTGGAGACCAAAAATGAGCAAAAAGAGACTTTTATAAGAGAATTAATTATAATGCTAGCAATGCTCCAAATCTTTGACATTTTTTTTAATTAGCTGGGAGCCAGGTGGAGTCAGGTACAGCCAAGATGGCGGCGGTCGGAGATGCCACACTGAGCTTCAAAACCTTTCTGCAGGAAACCTGTACAACAAAACGCATTCTTAGTTACAAATCAAACCAAATAGTCTTAATGCTGCATAACTTTAGCTTCATTGTTCTCTTTGTATATGGTTTGGTTGTGTCCTGTGTCTCTCTGGCTGCAAGTAGAAAGGAGAAAAATTCAACAACATACAATATAAACTTTATTTATTTCTCACAACGCCGATATTGCATTGGCAGTAGCATGGAAAACCGATACCTAGCCCTAGGTAAGAGTGGGCAAGTGTCCATGAGCAGGACAGGAACAAAATCCTTCCAGAGGCTAGGTTATATGCTCAGCTGGAAGGTTTTCCCACGTCCTGTCCACATGTCCTTGAGGGACTAGGAGACAGCTGTAGGAAGGTAGAAGAGAGCGAGACATCGGAGAAACCGAGGAATACGATGAGGCATTGAAAGGTACGCTGACGGTGAGGGAGAGGTGTGGGAAGCGTAATGAGGAATATTGGATCACATTGGTACTAAATTTAGTCCAGAGTAGTGTTTCAGAGAGAGCGAGAGAAAGAAAGAGTATAAGAGTAGGGTCCGGTGACGGAGGGAGGGTGAAGGAGTACGAGCGATTAGAGCAGAGTAGAGTTTCAGTGGTCGGAAGGGAAAACATGGAAGAGGTAAAGGAGGGACAGAGTGGTAGCATTGGATTTCTGACAACATAACGGACCCAGGCAGCCATGTTGGCGGTGCTGCTCTGCATTTCCAAACATTAAAACCTGTCTCTACCAATCAAATCACACAGAGGTGATGAGCCTTGTGAGGTTTTATGAATGTAATCCATCCTGCTTTTGTTTAGAAGGAATCTTTAATCAGATTGAGAGGGGTGATGTAAATCTTTCATAGTCCATTCAATAGTCGTCTAAACACTTGATCTGATGGTTTCTCTCTGGTTGATATAAATTCAAAGCTTTAATTTCTGCTTTTAAAGAAATAAGTTCAAAATCCAGGTGAGGAGTTTCCAGAAACATGGAGCTAGCAAAGCAACCAGTGTTTGAATAAATCTTCTTGAACTCTCTCGTCTTTGTACGATTTTCTGTTATATTTAAGCAGATTTGGTGCAGAACCACTTTGCACATTTATGTTTTGGGAAGTTTTAAGTTAAAATCTCTGTCAATCAGTGATCAATCAAGATTTGTTTAAATTTGAAACTGGTGTAACTTCTAAACCCATGAGATTTCCTCAAAAACTTGAGTTTGGTCAAACACAGGCCTTAAATTCATATTTCCAGAACCTGCATCAGCATTTATTGACCATTGGAACTTAGTAAAGCATGTTTCATTCTGGGATTCTCTGCAGAAACTACAGTGTGTGTGGCATCCAGACTTTATTTTCTCAATTGAATTGATTGAGTTAATGGGACTCGTAGAGTTTCTTTATGGTCTTCTCTTCATCCAGGTCTTGAGCTCTTAAAGACTAGTGGGATGTTGGAGTTTAATCTTCTGGGGTCTACAGTATAACTGGGCGTTTTTGGTTTTTGGACTACTTTTGGTTTTACCTTTATATTTCATCTTACAAACAGTTCACCTTGCCTTGTTGGGTATCATTCTTTTCAGCACAACCTCACATGTGTGATTTTACAGTTATTTTTTCATTCTGACATACTGTATTAACACAGTGGATCTAAAACCACACTAAAAACAGAAAATCCAAGTAGGAAAAACCTAGATTTTTCACTGTGAAAACCACAAACATATTTAACGAACCATTTTTATGTCTTAGAATGTAAATCTAAACTGTAAATTTCAAAAGTTTATATAAAAATTTAGCAAACAAAAAAGTTATTTACAACTATTTACATTGAAATGCAGGAAATGCATCAAGCATTTTTTGCAACTATTTACAACCATTTGCAAAACAATCAGGCGTCACAATAAGTAATGTCTAATAAGTAATGTCTTATACGTAAGGTCACAAATGTCTCACATCTCAAAACTCGTTTCTGTCCCTTCATCGTCATCACTCCATAGATCGTATATAGCTTCACTCCCACAAATGTTCCCTCTTCCTTAGCAACCATTACCATATAATTTTCTGATTGGCTGATGTGATGCATTTTTCCACCAATAGGAAACAAGGTTTCATGTTTTTTTTTTTTTTGGCTTTCGATCACCTGACCTTTTCTATTTCGCTGTATCTTCCTGCACTAAACGATGACAATATTCAGGAAAAAGCTGTATATTAGTTTTAATAAGTCCAGTTTTACTTGGCCTATCAACACAATTTAAAAACTGGTATATAGTTTGAAGTTGGCACTTTCTGTACAAATTGAAACGGAGTCACAGTGAGACTTCGTCTTGCTGCTACATCGTCTTAAACTGGTCGTGTGATTTGCTGGAGCGTCCGTCGACTCCAGAGGGCTAAATAGAAACATCTGTGGGTGGTATTTTCTTTCCTCAATGAATGGTACTCTTAACAAATCATTCATGTCTGAAGGTGTGAACCCAGGGTGGCAGATGTTCAGACCGTGTCGTAAATTGATGACAGATTATATCTCAGTCCAGCTTCCCCTATTCAGAGAGGGGGTCTTCCCTTACTCGTCTTCCAACCAATGACCTGCATGACTGAGAACATTTTCTTGAATCATAAACTCTCATCAGCACATATTCAGTCAGTGCATCATATGTGTTTCTGGAGCAATCCTTTGTGCAATCTGAACGTCTCGTCTAAGTGAACCGTTGTTCAGCAGAACAATACAAGTGAAGACATCTGTGCCTCGTATTGTTTGATTCCGCCTCGGCTTCCAGTTACGGTACATTGTGTGTTGCGCTGCTCAGGTTTCACTGGGCGTTGACTGTACATACAGCATGTGTGTCTGTCTGTCCATGAGCCCACTAAATTAGAAGCTGTTGAAAGGCTACGACGTGGACCTGCAAAGTGTCAGCGACGCACACAACTTACCAGCTTGACGCTTATATTCCTGGGGCGCTATTGTCATATAGTGTGAGGAACACGTGTCGGATGCTTGGGCTGAAATATCACCCAGGGTTCACCGGCTTCCTCCCACTGTATTTGGACGTCTATGGTATGTTTAGCCCAGTGTAGCCAGATTCAGCCATAACATTATGACCTAATATCATGTAGGTCTTTGTGGTGGCTCATCAGAGAATGGACATGGACCTTCTGAGGGTGTCCTGTTGTTAGTGGGGGGGCCTTTGAGGGGAGGGGCCTCTGTGGATCATCCCACAGATACTTGATCAGTTTGGGATCTAGTGAATGTGGAGGCCAGGTCAACACCTTGTGCTGTTCTTTTTCCTAAAGTGTTATTGTGGCTGCATCCTGCTGGGGATGGCTGCTGCCATCAAGGAGTGTCATTGCTATGGGGTGGGGGTGCCTGGTCTGGTCTAGGTGGGTGCTACATGTCTAAGTAACATCCACACCAATGAATGAAGCCAGGTCGACAAGTTTCCCAGCAGAACATTGACTTGGCCATCCATCAGCCATCTGGGTCATGGGTTCTTTCCAGCTTCCTCTCACCGTCCAAAGACATGCTCGTTAGGTTAAATGGTGATTAAATTGGCCGTGAACTATAAAGTCCAAACTAAAAAGAAGATCTAGTGTGTGTGTGTGTGAAGTGAGCGAGTGAATGAGTGAGAGACATGGGAGGTAATGTCTTCCCCAGATGTTCCAGGGCAGTTTTCATGGCGTCTGTCCAGAGGTGATAAATCTAGAGGCGGCGTCCATGCTTCCGCTTCCATCAGAGCTGTTTGGGTCGACACGTGGTCCTGTCTATTTTTAAAGTGGACCCCTCTCAGCCAGGGCAGCCAAAATAACAGTACTACCACACTCTGTATTCTGACTTGCTCAGGGACTACCTGTCTGTCCACGTCTAATGAATGAACAGCACGATCATGTCTCTGTATTGATTAATGCATCGGTTTACCGACTGATTGACAGCTCTATGGGGAGTACCAAGAGCACCAAGGAGGCTCGGGCAGACGGGAGGCCACGCGCCTGCTGACGGAGAGGCAGATCCAGAAGCATGGCAACCATCACCGCAGCCACGGCAGGACGCGGCATGGTCGCCGCGGCCACGGCCAGAACGGATACCACGGCCGGCACGCTCATCAGCACGGCTATCACAGCAGGCAGCGGAACAGGCAGCAGGCCAACATGGAGATGGAGGCTGCTGATGAGCAAACGGCCGAACCCGACCTCACGTCCTCTCAGAGGAAGAAGCGCTCCTACTCCAAGTGTAGAGGTGAGAGAGGAGATTAAATAAAAATAAAGATGTTAGTGGAGGCTGTTTGTTCTTCTCCAGGAGCTCCTGTCATGTTTGGTTTTTGACAGACTGCATAGCACGGGTGCAGCGGTTCCTTGTGACCAGACTCGGAGAGGACTGGATCTTCCTGGTTATGCTGGGCATCACGATGGCACTGGTCAGTTGGACGATGGACTATGCCAGTGCAAAGAGCCTGCAGGGTATGACTCCAGACTCCAGAGCCCACCACGCCACACTCCTACCCATCTCGCCTCTGTTTCCTTTTCACCACTTTATTTCCCGTTCAGTTATTTTATTCCTGTCTTATTTTCCCTCCTTCCTGCTCCTTCGTCCTTCTTCAGCCTATAAGTGGATTCATGGGGAGCTGAAGGGGAACATCCCCCTGCAGTACCTGGCCTGGGTTTCCTATCCCCTCATATTTATCCTTTTCTCCTCCCTCTTCTGTCACCTGGTCGCTCCTCAAGCTATTGGTCTGTACCCCCATCTTCCTTGTCTCTTGGTGTCCACTGTTGTCTCATTGTGCATGAGGTGGTCATCAAACTACAAAGTTTAGAGAGAGAAAGCGTTTTTCAGTTTTAACTTTCAACCTCTGTCCCAGGTTCTGGTATCCCAGAGTTGAAGACCATCCTCAGAGGTGTGGTGCTGAAGGAATATTTGACTCTCAAGGCCTTCGTTGCTAAAGTCATCGGCCTGACTGCGGCCTTGGGGAGCGGCATGCCTGTAGGCAAAGAGGTGGGTGAATAACATAAGTGTAAGAGCCTCATAAATATGATAGACAGCCAAAATATAACGGCAACAATCCACTTTGGTCCACTCTACCATGCTTGGTGTCACTGGAAGCTAGAGAAGCAACTCTTTCCATTCATGCAAAGCGCTTATAGCTAACCAGCTAGCATCAACCTGCAGAGCTAACAGGCTATTTATTTAACTTAATAATTAATCAATTCCAAAAACAATTGACAAAAAATTCAATTAATATTGTTTTTATTACTTTTGGACCTTTTGAGCCTATCCACATGATTATCCATCAACTATTCACCACACGGTGACTTGCCTGACTGAATCTGAGCCCCAGCTTCACACATGGTCCTTTGCCCCCAACTAGTGGGCTAATGGTGGTACTGCATCACCTGCATATGGACAAAATACCAACATTTTTATAGATTCTATAATGTGCACAATGCTGGAATTTGATGGTGTACAGGCTAAGTAAAACGGCCAGTGGTTGGATTGCGCTTACACGGCTTCCTGTAGTGAGAATCAGGTGTATTTTCCCTACTTCTCTTTACTTTGGGTTATCGAAATGTCCCAATGGAGAGTCTGTCTGGTTCTATTTTTAGTAGAACCTTTTGTAGAATATGTGTGCTGTGTGGTATTTCTATAAACTCTTGGTACACTTATAGTCAATGGGTTGCTGAATGAGTTTAGTGGTGAATTTAATCAAGATGTTTTCTACTAATTTATAAGAAACTAGGGCTGATAAATGAATCACGATATCAGTGTTTCATATCAGTCGATATCGATAATTGATTTATTTTTTTAAACTATTCTACTCAGACTTCTCATCTGTGCTAAGCTGCATCCGTTATTTCTTTATTTCCCTTTGATGTTTTGTCGTGTGGCTCTGCTGCAGTGTGCTAGACTTTTTCATTAATTTTAATTTTACAAAATGACAACAATGACATATTGAATAGCATTTAAATTTCATTCATTTTTAATTAATTCAGTAGCCATGGAAAATAAAGATTCATTTCATGACCAGCAAACAATACGCAGAGAAACCAAACTTAACCGACTCATAACCGCTGCTCGTGGATCCCTGATTAACCGAGTCAGCAGCCACTCACTCGGCCGCAGAGAAACCAAACTTAACCGACTCTTACACGACTAATCAAGAGAGACAAGAGACAATTAATCTGCTCACTCACCACCAAGTTGGAGACAACATCGGTCTGACTCATGTCTGACTGAAAATAACCTAAATATTAACAAACTGGTAACGTGATCTTTAATGTTTATCTACAATTTCATCTCACGCTGTCGCTCTCATATTCTCCTTTCACTCCACGCAGTCTTTTATTTTGTTGTTGATGTTGTCTTAGCTGGGCCGTGATAGGTCCAGAGGTTAAAGCCCTTCCTCTGCCTACATCCCCCAGAATGCCTTGCAGTTGTGTCTCTGGGTTTTCTTCCTATTTTTCTCTAACGGAGTTCAAGTGAAATTATCAAACATTCTATTGAACATATTTTCTGTTGATATCGACCACGTGTCTATCGTGATACATATCGTTATCGTTTTATCGCCCAGCCCTATAAGAAACTTGGAAACTTGGACTCTGAAGTCTAACCTATCCATAGAGACCAGGGTCAGGCGTATGGACCTGATAGTTTTGGAGATATTTTATCCAAGCTGAAGCTTAAGGTAATACAAACCCAGTACAAATCAGGTCATCTAACCTCAAAGGAATACCAGCATTACGACAGTAAAGCTAAAACGCAGACAGATAACGGGTTAAATCATATTTAGTTCATCTAACAGTTCTTTTATTTACTCCCTTAAATGTATTTTCTCATTGACCTCTTTCATCCAGGGCCCATTTGTTCACATTGCCAGCATCTGTGCCGCAGTTCTCAGCCGGTTAATGTCCTTCTTTTCAGGAGTTTATCAGGTAAGCTGATATCAGGAAACGACCGACTTCACAATGAATTATTCTTTGAGTGCGATTATAAGAAAATGTAGAGATACTCCTCATCTATATGTCGTTATTCTCTTGTCTCGATGCTTCCTCCTCCTCCTCCTCCTCCTCCTCTCTGGATCAGTAGAATCCATACTGTTACACAGACATCCTGACAGTGGGCTGTGCTGTTGGGGTGGGCTGCTGCTTTGGGACTCCACTAGGAGGTACGCAAATAGTCCAAGAAATATCAAACTGTTGACTTCACTTAATTAATTAGTTGTTTTTTTGTCTGTTACCTGCCAGGTGTGCTCTTCAGTATAGAGGTAACGTCCACGTACTTTGCCGTGAGGAACTACTGGAGAGGATACTTTGCTGCTACGTTTAGTGCCTTCATATTTAGAGTGCTGTCCGTCTTTAACAAAGATGCAGGTATGTGTCTCAGGTGTGAGCTAGAGGGCGCCATTGCTCCAGTAACCGTCACCAAGCAGAGCTGCATGTCCCCACATTACTGCTCCGTCCACTAGATGGTGTCCTCCTCCTCCTTTAGCAAACATAAAGCAGCTTTTATCAAACCGTTAATGTTTTACGTCGAATCTGATCCGATGGCGTGCACGTTTCACCACTCCGTCTTTTCTGTGTCCTCTAGTAACCATCACTGCTTTGTTCAGGACAAACTTCCGCATGGATTTCCCTTTTGACCTGCAAGAGCTGCCAGCGTTCGCCATCATAGGGTGAGGTATCTGATCCAGTGAGACGTGCACCGATCAGGCGTAACATTATGACCACCTTCCTAGTTGTGTGCAGGTCTGGAACGGACATGGGCCTTCTGAGGGTGTCCTGTTGTTAGTGGGGGAGGGTCCTCTGTGGATCATCCCACAGATACTTCATCAGTTTGGGATCTAGTGAATGTGGAGGCCAGGTCAACACCTTGTGCTGTTCTTCTTGTAGTTCTTAGTTGTTCCTTTCTGATGTCGCGTACGTCTCAGACCTTGTCGGCGTCGCTCAGATCCTTCCACTCGTCCGTTCTTTCTTGACAAAATGTTCAACTTCAGCTGCCTAGTGTATATTTATCCTGCCAACCTACAGCTGTCATAATGTTATGGCTGATCAGCCCTATATTGTTCTTCAATCACTGTTCTTCAGTAGAAGCGGGAGTTGAGACACCGCCGACCGTCAACTTGTTAGCTTAGCTTGGAAATGATTAGGTACTAGCTTGGTCTTTATCCATCACCCTGTCTCTGGTTCTTCTAACTATTTTTGTATCTTTTGGACAATTTGGTGCTTATCAAAGTCTCTCAAATCTTCCTACGTGTCCATTTTTCCTGCTTCTAACATCAACTCTGAGGACAAAGCTTTCTCCTGCTGTCTAATATGTCCTACACACCCAGAATGGTGCATGTCTCCCTTGTGGGGGGGCCTTTAGTTGTTCCTAAAGTGTTTTTGTGGCTGCATCCTGCTGGGGATGGCTGCTGCCATCAAGGAGTGTCATTGCTATGGGGTGGGGGTGTCTGGTCTGGTCTAGGTGGGTGCTACATGTCTAAGTAACATCCACACCAATGAATGAAGCCAGGTCCAGAAGTTTCCCAGCAGAACACTGAACTGTCACAAGATGGTTTAGATGTTATTCACTGCTCCTGGTCATAATGTTGTGGCTGATCAGTTTAAATTCCTCTTTTAAACCACCTGTCCTCATACGTGTTACTTTTACCTTCTCACATAACACAGCTAGTCAAAGGTGTTTTCATCTGTGCAGGATCTCCTGTGGCTTCCTGGGCGCGTTCTTCGTCTACCTTAACAGACAAGTAGTTCTGTTCATGAGACGACCCAACGCCATGACCCGCTTCCTGACCAAACAGTGAGTCTCTGTGCTGTCAGACACATTTATGACTTGGATAATAACTGATGACTGGTTTTTTTTTTTTTTCCTCTCCTCCTAGTCGGCTGCTCTTTCCCGCCGTGGTAACGCTGGTCATCGCCACCTTGACCTTCCCTCCCGGCTTCGGACAGTTCATGGCAGGAGAGGTCAGAGTTCACATCTTATGGTTTTCTGTACAGTATATTTATTTAAGAGCACCGTATTAGACATAACGACAACGATGTCGCGCAGGCTGATGGAGATTCTCATTGGTTTCCTTTGTTGTAAAGCAGAGGTGTCAAACATATAGGTGCTACATGCAGCCCAGTTTGATCTCAAAGGGTCCGGACCTATAAATAACGGCAAACCTTTTGGTTTGGCCTCAGGCTGCGTGATATGGCTGATAAATGTATCACGATTTAAGTGTTTAATATCAGTCGATATCTATAATTATTGATTGATTGCGACTCGTCTTCAGCTAGATATCGGCGAAATTTCGGAGACGTTTCAGCAACAAATATTAACACGACTGGCAGAAAAAACACCGACTATATATAACAGGTGTGTATTTATATAAATACCCGACCCATCTTGGCAGCCTTTCCTTTAATTAAGTGTTAGAAGCTAAAAACAAATGCACGATTAAATCGCATGGATCCGTTTTGCACAGTTTTCCAAACACTAGAAAGAAAGAGGAAAAAACTGAAACTGCTTCAGTGTGCAAAATAATTGGGATTAAACATTTGGGATGTCAGCCGCTAAGCCCTGCTGCTTGGGCGTGAAACCAAACTGAATCCTCCGTTCATACATTAAACATTCAGAGCACAATCATCGTATTAATGTGCATCTGAAACGCCGCGCGGCTCCTGTGTGTCCGCGTAGGACGGGATTTTCAAGGTGAAGGCTCAGACGTATCAACAACTCGGAGCTAGAAGCTAATCATGTGTAGCTCAGACTCTCAGAATAGATCTTAGTGTGAAGCAGGTGTGTGTGTGTGTGCATATGTCAGTCAGTAACACCTTGACATGCTTCACACTCTCATTACATGTCTGACGCCTCTTTAACATAGGCACACAATGGCAGCCTCTGTGTTTGACTGATACACCTCTTCCCTTTAAATATTTTATCTACATGCAGCTTTCGGGGGATTTGAACCCGTCCAGAGGTGGAAGATTAAACTCTACAAGGGGGGGATGTGAACCAGACGTGAACCCAGAACGTCAAATAGGAAACAGGGAAGCCTATTTCATCCACTAGCCGAGCAGAGCCTCAATCATTTTTTTTTTTATTTCAGGGCCCCGACTCGAGCAGGAAGTACAAAAAAAATCAAATAGATGTTGTTTTTAGCCCACAGCCGAGTCGTGCCAATGCGGCGAGCGAGCAAATTCAGAGGCATCTGTGCGAACGTTGGAGCGAAATGGTTGAAAAGTGAATTAGTCATTGGTGAGTCATCAAAAGAGAGTGAGTCATTGGACACGGCCACCCGTACCCGTCTGCTTCCAGCTTCTTTCTGGATGACTTCCTGCCTGTTTATGCCACTTGACTTTCATCCTCTCCTCACCCCCTTTTTTTTTTGTTTCCTCCTCTTTCTTAAACTCTTTCAGTTCTTCATCCCAGCTTCCTCTTAAATCTCCACTTCCTCTCACATCCCATCTTCCTCTCTCTTTCTCCAGCTGATGCCCAGAGAGTGCATCAACTCCCTGTTTGACAACTTCACCTGGACGAAGATTTCCGGATCCCCTCCTCCAATCGGCCTGGGACGCTCCGCCGCCTGGCTGCACCCCGACGTCAGCGTCTTCGTCATCCTGCTGCTCTTCTTCCTCATGAAGGTCGGTGTTTGCGTGCAGTTCAGGTGTTTGTCATGACTGCCTCTCCCTCTTTCTGTCCCTCTGTGTGCGTGCAGCTGTCTGTCCACGTGACGTCAGCATTTTCGTCACCGTCCTCCTCGTCTTCATTAGGGAGGTGGGATGCAGGTCGCTGATGTTGTGTGTAGATGACGGCGACATCTGTGTGTGTTTGTCTTTC
Source organism: Planiliza haematocheilus (assembly GCA_005024645.1). Taxonomy (NCBI): domain Eukaryota; kingdom Metazoa; phylum Chordata; class Actinopteri; order Mugiliformes; family Mugilidae; genus Planiliza; species Planiliza haematocheilus. The sequence continues at coordinate 9,902 of SRSE01001345.1, read as the reverse complement.
CTGTCCAAGGTCAACAGGGCTGGACAGCGGCCAGCAGCTCTGGCTTTATTGAGTCTTCTTTAAAGCTGCCACACACTCAAAACGCTGGACATTCGTGATTCCCGTCGTCTTCTGTGTTGTCTACTTTAATATTTTATAAGAGGAAGGCTTGTAAATAAATCTGAACCAGACTGTGAATCAGCAGAAAGAAGATGAAACTTCCCGAGAGTTCACAACCGTAGACAAACACTCTGACAATACAGATGAAGTCGTTTATTGACGTCTAAGCAGTAACTCTTCTAAGAGGAGTTTAAAATCTGAAGAGGAAAGGAACAGTCACAGTAATTAACTCATTAAAGAACTACCAGGTACAAAGGCCGAATGTGACTTTATGTCAAGTCATCAGAGTCTGCACTTGAACTCGCCACCAATAAGACTATATCAAAAATCCAGCTAGCACAAACGTTCTACTCCTGCAAGAAAATATATAACGCTTCAACAGGTGGCAGTAGTTTGTTTTTTCATGGCTACTTTTAGCTAGAAGGCTAGGATGCTAGGAAGAGCTACTGTTAGCTGGGAGGCTAGGAAGCTAGGAAGAGCTACTATTAGCTGGGAGGCTAGGAAGCTAGGAAGAGCTACTATTAGCTAGGAAGCTAGGAATAGCTACTGTTAGCCAGGAGGTTAGGAAGCTAGGAAGTTATGAAGCTACGAAGAGCTACTGTTAGCTAGGAAGCTAGGAATAGCTGCTGTTAGCTGGGAAGTTAGGAAGCTAGGAAGAGCTACTATTACCTAGAAGGCTAGGATGCTAGGGAGAGCTACTGTTAGCTGGGAGGCTAGTAGGAGCTACTGTTAGCTGAGAGGCTAGGAAGCTAGGAAGAGCTACTATTAGCTGGGAGGCTAGGAAGAGCTACTTTTTGCTAGGAAGTTATGAAGCTACGAAGAGCTACTATTAGCTGGAAGCTAGGAAGAGCGACTGTTAGCTAGGAAGTTAGGAAGCTATGAATGGCTAGTATTAGCTCGGAGGCTAGAAAGCTAGGAAGAGCTGCTATTAGCTGGGAGGCTAGGACGCCAGTAAGACCTTCTGTTAGCTAGGAGACTAGCCTAACGTGTAGGCTTCAAAGTTCTTTAAGTTTATTGCTTCTAAATCATCATGTTGTCTAAATATGTGTGGATGTGAATCTGAAGATGTGATGAAGATGCAAAACAAGAAGAACCTTCTGTGTTTATTTACAAGCCTCTGCTCAGGTCTAACTAGTTTCAGCTGTACAGGACTTACATCAAAATCTGAGACGATCACAGACAGGACATCACGACCAGTTCCCCTAAAACTCAGGCTGACTCATATAACTGTTGAAGAAATGATGAAAAGATGCATAACCTGGCGTCTGTGTATTTGCATACAGATTGCTGCCTAGAACAGTGCAGGCATTGTGTGTTCATTCAGTATCCAAGGCCATTTTTAATACCCCTGTCCTGAGTGTGGTAACGGCTCCCGCCCATACAAATTAATGAGCAGCTTCATTAACATCCAGACAATGTCAGAGTAGAGGACAGCACCAGAGAGGAGCTTGACAGAAGGCAGACACCAGCAGAAACAGATCTGAGAGGAGTTAAAGTATCTGATCCAGGAATCTACCAGACTGAATAAAGTTATCCTGGTCAGAGACGAGCACTTCAGTCTGATGCCCCCCCACCTCCACCTTCTCTGTCTATTGTGCTCGATTTAGAAATGACTTTGTGACCCAAGCTTCCCAGTTCAAGTCCTGTCTCTAAATACTCTGCTTCTTGACCCGCCTACTGTCTGTTGTGCTGCCGCAGAAAGCAGCACCAAGCTGTTGCTGCCTCCTGTCTGGTGAGAATCTCTGGAGCAGACAGCAGCAACGACGGAGGGAGGGATGGAGGAAAGAGGGAGGGGGGGCAAACTGTTAAAAGACGACTACTTTCTCACTAAATACAAAACAAAACTTCTCAGACTCACACATTTCTGTTGGTCTTTGGTTTTAAACTGACCCTCTATCAGTTTTCCTTTTTAAACTGTTGTCCTCTAGAAATCTATAAAATCCTCTGGCCGTTATGGATGGATGGATGGATGGATGGATATGTGGATAATTTATTCACACATAATTTATATCCTGTGGAAAATCTGGAAAATCAGCATCAGTACAAAGACAAAAGGAAAAACTGGTACAGGGTAAATAAATAAATAAAGAATAGTGAAGTGGAACATGTATGTATATAAAACATGCAAAAGTATAAAAATATATATATGGAAAGTATATACAAAATATATAAAAGGATATAAAATAACAAAGTGTGTATAAAACATAAAAAAATATATATAGAAATGTACAAAACATAGTCAAAGTATATATAGAATACAGAGAAATAAATATATACAAAAATATATACAAATATGTACAATACATATAGAAAATATATACAATTATACAGAATATGACAAAAATGGTCAAAGTATATATAAAATACAGAGAAATATATATAAAATATAAATAAAATATACGGTCATATATATAAAAATATACAAAATGATTAAACATATAATAGTATAAATAAAATATATAAAAGTATATATAGAACTATACAGACATATATATGAAAATAGTCAAAATATATGTAAAATATACAAAAATAGCTATATATAATAGAGAATATATTATATATGTGATAATATAAAATGTATAATATCATGTACAATAAATAACAGTTAAAGACAGTACATGAGTTTATGTAATTAAGCACTTTTAATTCTAAAATGTGATTTTTCAGATATATTTGTCGTTAAACATGGCGTCCAGCCTCAGTGTGTTGTGATACACTGACTAAAGTCAAATTAGGCAGAAATGTCTGATGTAAAAACCCATCAACAAGATATTAAAGGCTGTCACTCAGCATCACACACTGCATTGGTTTAGTCACAGCGCTTCTCCACGGAGCACCACGACTCCCTGTAGTGAAAACCTAATTCAACCAAAACTGAGAGCAGCTGGCTGGTGAAACTCGTCTCTAAACACACACACACACACACACACACACACACACACACACTTCTGCTGCTGCTGCCAGGCCGCCTCTAATGCTCACTTCTGTTTCCATCTCTGCAACTTTGCGCTACACCTGATTAGGCTTTCTGTTTTGGTCCGCCGGCCGGCCGAGCGTCAGGAATGTCAAATTAAACCTAATCGACTTGAACGCCGGCGGTTGAGTGTGAATGTAGGAGCAGGTCGGCCGCTCGCTCGTCAATAGAAACAGTGTTTTCTGAACCTCGGCGCAGACTTAGAAACTGACGTCCAGTTAATGTGTACGACGGAGCTGTGGAGCAGCAGATCAGCTGGAAATATAACAGGAGAACAAAAAGCTAATCTGTCTGTGTTTACACCACCACCACCACCACCATCACCTCTACATCAGACTGGAAACTATGATGGCAGAATGGGTTGCTGCATTAATCAAGCACGTTTAATCTCTTGCATGTTGCTAATAATAATATTTACTATAGTCTTACTCTGTTTGTGAATTGTTGGGACCATTTTTAGACTTCAACTTTAACTTTATTCAACTTTATTCATCCACACTTAGTCACTGTAGCTTAGTTGCACATAAAAAAACACTCAACCATAAGAAAAAGAAAGCTAAAATAAAAGAAGTATGAGCAAAAATGTACAGAATTAGCATATTAACAAATGGACAAGAAATAGAGGTGGAAGAATGTATGTTGTATACACAGTAAGGTGTAGTGGTGTCCATTAACAATGAATATTGATTTTGTTTTGATTTTTATTATAAAACACAGACAGACCAGAAACCAAATGTAGATGCTAAATAATACTACCATTAACGATATAAACTATCCTGATGTTTCATCCAGGCTTTAGTAACAAAAGAGGCTAACTTATAAACATTAAAAGTAAATAAACATTCCCTCTGGACATCGTCATTACTCCAGAATATTTCAGGGTTTTGAACAAACTTAATTCTCCACTTCTCGTAAATCACAAAGTTCACAAAGCCTCTGTTCCTCTGGGATATTTTTAAATCTGCCGACCTCAGTGCCAGGGGAAGAATCCCATTCTTAACTGGTCAATCAATCAACAGTCTAACATGACCACCCTTTCAGATCAGTTTGTCAATCCAACGTATGTCCTCTCTGTTGGCACTGCTCCCCCAACAAGCAGCAAAGTCTCCAACAACTTGTTGCAGACATTAAAAGACCAGATCTTCATCATGAAGTAGAGTCTACTCAGTCCAGTCTGCTGTTCATGTGGACTCCCAGGTTCTTATAGTTGTCCACTACTTCCACCTCCATGCCTTGGATGGTGATTGGCTCTGCTGGTGTCCTCTTCCTCTTAAAGTCAATGACCAGCTCTTTGGTCTTATCCACATTCAGGAGTAGGTGGTTTACCTGGGACCAGTCCACCTCCTGTCCATCTCTAAGACACCCAACCACTGCAGAGTCATCAGAGGACTTCTTTTGTTTGCCGTGGATTTTAGTTTATATGTAATAGCGTTGCACGGTACCCATGGTAACCTGTGGTGCAAAATCATAACGGTTCCCACTATACTAGAAATTCTACATGATGGTACTACCGTGGATTACTATACTACTGGTGCCAGTTTCCGCTACATAGCGCCCGCCTCTACTCTCTCACTGCGTGCTACATTAGCTACATGCTAATGTTTGGCTGTTTCCACATGCTGGGTTCGTCTGTCTGTTAGCTGATTGGCTGTTCTTGTGTTTATGCTGGCAAGAACAAACTCGATTCTCGCAGTATCGCTATAATACCCGGAACCGTGATGCTTTGTCTGGTGTAGTATCGTGGTTACTCATTTTGGTATCGTGACAACTCTAATATGTAAGATATTAGACTCTATATTCTGGATGTTTGAGAAGGTTGTTTGCTTTATTGTTTTTAGAGTTGCTTGTCTCCAGAGGATCTTAAAACTCATAAATCACTCTACAATGAGTTGAATTCTGAATATTTTCATCCTGGACCATTTTACAGTTTTGCAGCTTTTAAAGAAAAACCCACAAACCTCCACATTTCTCTCTTTGTCTCACATGAACAATCGTCTGTATTCCTCCTCTCTCTGGAACAGCGGAGCTAACTCTGCGTCTCAGTGTTTCCACTCCCATCTGCCCCGATGAAAGAGCGCGTTGAATGCCTCTGTGTTTGTATGCACGAGAATGTGTGTGTGCGCGCGTCTGATTGATTGTGTTTGACTGTCGGGATTAAAAGAGAAGAAGAAGAAGAAGAAGGAGCGCATAGTTCTCCCTGTCATCGGGGATCGTTGCCACCCTGTGAAAAACGTGCTAATGAGTTTTTATCTTGTTGCAGAGTGATTAAGTTTTCAAACCGTGGTGACGGATGACGTGTGGGATGGTAATCTGGATTGTTCACGTTGTAATGTAGTGGTTTTAATCTAATCCCATTCAAATCAGAGACCAGAATGTGATGGAACACACACAAACACACGCACACACACATATATATTTATATATAAAGGTAGTCATTACCGCTGATGAGCTCTCTGCAGCCCAGAACCTAGCGTATTATTAGTCGAGCTATTTTGAAGTTGCGTTCTGACGAGTGCAGGAATTGTTTGGACACAAACAGTGGAGGTGACATTTGAAGGGTAGCGCATAAAGCTGCAGAGGAGTTTCATCTTTTCACCCGCTCACTCCTACGCTTTCCCACGTTGAGCTCAGCTACGGCAGCATCACTGGAGCAGCTGCTGATTAAGTGCCTTGCTCAAGGACGCGCCCTCCTCTCTGCAGACGGACACGTGTGCACACATTTTCATGATTCTCCACTTATGCAGGATGCATTCTTCTTCTTCTTCTACTACGCACACATCTCTCGCATCCCGTTGCCATGGAGCACGGCATCCTGACAGCAGCGGTGTGGTTTAGTGCTGGCTGGGTAACATTCAGCAACAAAGGAGTTATTATTGGGTTTAATGCAGAGAAAGATCACGGCACGTTTAATTCAGACACAAAACTGACTTCTCTATTTATACGTTAAATATTTAAGTTTGTGAATTTTCATCTAAACTGTTTTTCATTTCTCCTCTAGTTCTGGATGTCGGCCGTCGCCACCACCATGCCCATTCCATCCGGGGCCTTCATGCCTGTCTTCATTCTAGGTGAGCGCTCTTCATGCACTGATCAGGCATAACATTATGACCACCTTCCTGATATTGTGCAGGTCTCATCAGAGAATGGACATGGGCCTTCTGAGGGTGTCCTGTTGTTAGTGGGGTGGGGGGCTTTTTTTGAGGGGAGGGGCCTCTGTGGATCATCCTACAGATACTTGATCAGTTCAGGATCTTTGTTTTTGAGTGTCATTGCTCTTTAAACAGCAGAAATCCCGATCATTTCTGGTATTTATCACGGTAAAGATAAAAATGACGATAAATAAACATAGTTTCAGCCTAATCCTTTTGACTGTAGTGCATTGGCAACTTTGGATGAAGTCGATGCTGCTTCTTGTACATTTTCTTCATATTCTTGTTTGAGCTGTGTTTTAGTGACGTTACTGTCCTTTGTCTCACTATTTGTTTGCAAACCTTGCATGTTGTAACTTGCTGCTCCACATCAGACTTTTAAAACCAAACCAGATAATGGAGGTGGAGCCTCGTTTAGGAACGAGCTCCTCTCTGCCGGCGTATCTGCTCCACCTTCCACTATTGTCAGTTTGTCAATATTCCACACGTGTTGGGCTGAGAGTGTGTCGGGCACATATATACGTCATCAATGGGAATTTATGGTTTTTATCACAGGATGACATATTCTTACTGTGGAAAATGTTCTTGATGATATATCGTAAACCATGAAATATCACACATTCCTAGTCTGGTCTGGTCTAGGTGGGTGTTACATGTCTAATTAACATCCACAGCAGTTAGGGATTCACCAAAGGAAAACACAAGTTTAGAGACGAGGTTAAAAGTAGATAAAACGAGACGGATCATGGACAAAAATTGGAGAAAACGCTTCTTTATCACCACGTAGGCATCAACTACAACTAACACTGATCAGCCACAACATTATGATCATTAGGAGGAAGTGAATAACATTCAAAGCATCTTGAGACAGTTCAATGTTCTGCTGGGAAACTTCTGGACCTGGCATCCATTGGTCGCAGGGATGCACCGAAAATGTTAAGCCAAAAAAACAAAAATGCACTTTCAGGCTGCGGCTGTTGCTTGCACGCGTTGTTTCAGTGATAAAAGTCTGAAATTTGTTTGGCCAAAAAAACGGCGCATCCCTGACACCAATGAAAGCCAGGTCCAGAAGTTTCCCAGCAGAACACTGAACTGTCTCAAGATGGTTTAAATGTTATTCTCTTCCTCCTGCCAGTGGTCATAATGTTGTGGCTGATCAGTGTTAGTTGTAGTTGACGCTACGTGATGATAAAGAAGCTTTTTCTCCAGTTTTTGTCAGTCCTCCGCCTCATTTTCTCCGTTTTTAACCTCGACTCTAAATGATTAACTTTTATTTTACGTTCCTGTTAATGTTCCCTCAGTTTCTTAATATTCAGATCAGCCTGCGCCGAGTCAGAGTTTGAGGGTGAACTCTTGTTTCTCTTGTTTTTCTGTAGTTTGCCCTTGCTCTCCAGGTTTGAAATATTCAAATGAATCCGGTGTGATGTTAACATTTATTCCCTTCCTCTCCTCTCGTAGGGGCTGCGTTCGGCCGGCTGGTCGGCGAGATCATGGCCACCCTGTTTCCTCACGGGATCGTGTTTGACGGCATCCTTTACCGCATCATCCCCGGAGGGTACGCGGTCATTGGTCAGTCTCCACCTCCTCTTAGCCTCCCGCTCTAATTCACAAAAAAAAAAAAAAACATATCGCCGTCCCCCTCTTCTCACCCCTCATGCTTCGTGGCTATTCTCGTCCGTCCACCCATTAACTGTCAACTGTCCTCCACCCTCTGCTCGTCAGGAGTGGTCAAGTGTCCTCAAGTGTCATCTTATTTCTCCTCCTCTTGTCAACCCCCCTCTTTCCCTCGTTCCCTCAAGTCGTCACTCGTTGTCAGGTTGTCCTCCCCGCCTAATCCTCCCTCCCTTCCTCCCTCCCGTCCTCCTCTGAGCATGTGGCCGCTCCGCTCTGACAGCTAAATGCCACCGTGGGTTTGCTCCGCTGTCCTCACCTCAGCCGCTGACCCAGAAACGTGGCCTTCCTTCAATCCTCATCCCTCCTCTTCCTCCTTTTCATTTCTCTCTCTTTCCTCCTTCCTCTCTCTGTAGGTTTTGACTCACCTGTGCTCCCTGTCAACTTTAATTAATTAGTTTTATGTCAGGACTCTTATATGCAACTTCTTCTGTCCGCTTTTCTTTATTCTCTCTCCTCTCAGTTTTGCAGCCTCTTAACTCCCCTCATCCCTCCCAGCTATGGAAGTATTTCTGTACCATCTGAGGTTGAACATAAATTTCTGAGGTTGAATTATTTCAGCATGAAAATAATAAAAAATAATAAAAAAAATCATCAAGTTTTTTTTCCAGTGTTAAAAATCAACCAAAAAAATTCAACCTCAAAAAATTCAACCTCAAAAAAATACAATCTAAAAAAAATTCAACCTCAAAACATTCAACCTAAAAAAAATTGAACCTCAAATAAAGATTGAACCTCAAAAATTCGTCCTCAAATAAAAATTCAACCTCAAAAATTCGTCCTCAAATAAAAATTCAACCTCAAAAAGATTCAACCTCAAATAAAAATACAACCTAAAAAAAATTCAACCTCAAAAATTCAACCTCAAATAAAAATTCAACCTCAAAAATTCGTCCTCAAATAAAAATTCAACCTCAAATTAAAATTCAACCTCAAAAAAGTTCAACCTCAAAAATTCAACCTCAAATAAAAATTTAACCTCAAATAAAATTCAACCTCAAAAAAATAAAAAATCGACCTAAAAAAAAATTCAACCTCAAAAAAAAACTTCTGGGTAACTAGGGAGAAGCAATCGATTTTTTATTATTTTCATGCTGAAAAAAATCAACCTCAGAAATTTATATTCAACCTCAGATGGCACAGAAACACTTCCATACCCAGCTCTCCTCGTTTCCATTTATTCCTAAATCTGCCTCCTGCATTTTCCTCCCTCCTTACTTCTTCTCCCCTCCACTCCCCCCGTCCGTCCTCTCTTCTCTCTGACAGGAGCGGCAGCGTTGACTGGAGCTGTGACTCACACCGTGTCTACAGCAGTTATCTGCTTCGAGCTGACGGGTCAGATCTCCCACATCCTGCCCATGATGGTGGCAGTAATCCTGGCCAACATGGTGGCCCAGGGCCTGCAGCCGTCCCTGTACGACTCCATCATCCAAGTCAAGAAGCTGCCGTACCTGCCGGAGCTCGGCTTTGGTCACATGAGGTAGGGACTCGTTGTCCGGATGCAGGAAACGTCTCGGCGACCTGATCTGATTTATGCTTCCACAGTCAGTACAACATCTTTGTGGAGGACATCATGGTGAGGAAGGTGAAGTTCATATCGTCTCAGTCCACCTACAGAGAAGTCAAACTCCTCCTGGACTCCTCCTCGCTCAACTCCATCCCCCTGGTCGACTCAAAAGGTAAATGAGCGAGTAAAGTCGGGAAGGATCGGTGATGTCATGTAAAGTTTTCTTTGTTCTTCCAGATTCTATGATCCTATTGGGCAGCATTGACAGACTGGAGCTCCTGGCTCTCTGTGATTGGTGGTTGTCGCCGGAGAGGAGGCTCCTGACGCAGGTGAGGCCGGTCGACGCGACTCTCAGCTGGTTTTCATCGTGTTCACAGTTTGAGAAGACGTCTGAGTGGATAGTGTTTAGACGACAGACTCGGATATATAGACCGATCAGCCACAACATTATGACCACAATAACATTTAAAGCATCTTTGCTCCAGTTCAGTGTTCTGCTGGG